>CAAKHB010003756.1:28226-50292 GCA_901007665.1 Aeoliscus strigatus
TTTGGTAAGTCTTGTTGAGGTTGATTGTGCGGTGACTGATTGGTAATGCCTCGGGGCTCCGGTAGGGGGAATCTCGCTCCTCTTCCTCATTCATTCTACATAAAATGAGTGAAGACGAGAGCAGCGTGTCTGAGTTCTTAACTCACAGTTCTCACACTATCATACCCTGTTTAAGGGCACAACAATTGCTGTTGAACCAGTTCAAATCGTATTTGCAAGAAATATACTTTGTGTCACTTGATAATAATGAATAAATCACATGCGGAGTTCCTCTGGGGTCAATTCTTGGACTTCTACTATTCAATATCCTTCGTGCTGCCTCTGGATCAGCATCACCGAACATATTGTCATAATTTTGAATATGATAAAAATTTGTATGCTATTTTATCAAACCCTACCACATATCTATTTCACTACGTCTAAGTGAAATATATTTAGTGAAGTTAAACTCAATGTTCAGTGTCCTTCAAACTGTCTGTTAAAATGAACACTCTGATTTTCAAACTTTCAGACTTTCAGACACAATTACCTAAAAATGGAACGAATTCTTCATTCACCATGCAGCTATTAGAGAGAGGAAGTCTATATTTATTAATGTGGCTGAAAACAGGCTCCCCCTATGGACTATAGCGCTTATTGTCTTTGAGAGATACACCCCTCCCCCCAATTTAGTATGAATGTAAACTAAAACTAACTCATTTATTTATTATGTTGGTCTGAATGTTTTATGTATTTGATCTAATCTAATCTAGTTACAAGAAAACACAAGACAGCTCTTTTTCCACACATATGTGACCTATATTTCTTAAATTCCCCCCAAAAACACACTTACAAAAATCTTAAATATTTCAAATTCCCTGTAAAAGAAATCCAAAATATGCATAAATGATAAATATACAAAAATACATTTGAGGTAATATTTACATTCATTGAAATGTAAGCATTAGCAGTTTGGGACGGCCACTTCCAAATAGAAAGTCACCTAAAAAGAAGGACATTTTAATTTGGCGCTCTCTGAACTAATGATCGGGATTAAATGGATCATAACGTGACATTAATAAAGTCATGGGATGGGAATGAAATATGAACCAATTTGAACGTAATGTAAGAACCACATGACTGTACAGTTACAGTTGTAAATAAGTTCACTGGTACAATCAATGTGTGCTCTTGATGTCTGATTATTCCATTTCAGTGTTCCTTGTAAAGTGATTTGGATTGTGTCTTGTCTAAATTATGCTTTGACATGACCTTAAGGGAAATCAAGGCTAATAATAAGGGTATGGATAATAATGTGGGAACGGCATTAATTATGTAAATTGAAATATTTCTGAATGTCAGCGAGAGACAGAGATATGTATATACAGTACATGCTAAACTGTCCTTATGAATTATATAAAATACACAAAAGGATTACACAGTCATTATGTGAAACAGTTTCCTAATGTACTACTTCACAAGCTGTCATCATTAGTACAGCTTTTTTTCCTTTTTCCAAATTTGAATCCTATGAGCGTGTTGTATCTGTTGAAGTGGCGCTGAAGCTTGAAGCCTGTCAGGGTGGTGATGATTGGAACTGACTGCTGATCCTCAGAGAACTGCTGTCAACCTCTGCAGTCGACAGGTGAACATCATCCTTTGTGACCCACATATGTTCAGTGTTCTGTCACTTAAATGTACGTTATGTCCATCCTGACAACACCTTTGAGAACAATTTGTCCTGTTTTGAACTCTCCACAAGACGCCAGCAAACATAACACAGGTTGTGTCCACGTGGAGACGGAACGGGAATAATTTTAAAAACGTTTTCTGTATACACAGAATGGGCTCCGTAAACTGCGTGTGTCCACACAAATCCATTGAATACGCTGTAGTACACATGCCAGGCCTGTATGTGGCACTGGAAGGCCGCCACAGAAACACACTATCCCAGAGAAGAAGACATGGAGCTTGTGCGCAAATGTGATCATGCGATCGAAACAAACACAGGAAGAAGAAGACGGTGGAGAAGATGAATGGAACAGGAAGGAGGGAGGCAAACACACATTCACATTCAGCAGCTTCAGGAGAACCAGCGCAACACAGTGAGACGCCGTTGTTGTTGTTTTTATTGTTGTTGTTGACGGAGTTGAGCTGAGGAGAGGTGGAGCTAGGGCATGATCAGCTCAGCAAAGACGTGTATAAGTTCACTCTGGGACCCAGTTTCAAAAAGGATGCTGGTTGCCAACAGAAGAAACAAATGGACAACGATGGAAACCAACGGAAACTAAAGAAGACGTCCCGTGAGCATGAAGCTTCAACAGGAGGACGTAGGTCTTTTTCACGTTGTCAGGAACGGCCTGTGTGTCTGTACACTCATCACTAATTCATCAAACAAAAACGGGTGTTTTATTGTCCGTCACGCAGTGATGTCGACACATAATCTGGATGTGATGGACGGTTCTGGCAGCTCTGACGTCTTAATAGCCGCGTGAACGAGAGCTTTGTTGCAGCAAACAGGGCACGTCGAGTCCATGGGACGAGCTGGACAGGCTGCTGTCTGACAGAGGCGCCTCGTGCATTAGCCTTCATTGCAGCTGTTGTTTCCCAGACACTACTGGACGCTAATAGCTTAATTGAGCTGCCAATGTGTCAGAAGATTTGTTTTATCTGTGCATGTGTCAGATGGTGAATTCAGCTGAAGGCTTTCTACACATAAATAACTACATGTCAGAAACTCCAGTGTTATCGTGTTTCTCACATTAACAATTACATATTCAAATCAATAATGACGCTGGCAGCACACGCTCACACACATTCCACGGTTCACAATCCCTCAGGAGATCCACCCACAACCTCAACGACTGCTCTCTCCCTCTGGCTCCCCGCATCGCAACCCTCCGCGCCAAGTTCGACAGCAACTTGAAATTTAACATCCATCCGCCTTTTTCCACCTCAAGAACCTTCTCCACTGCGGAAACCCTGAACATCCACGCATTCATCAGAATATTCTACCTGGTTTGTCGTCTAAAATCCTCAATGAGGTTCAACATTCAGTTTCTCTTTGTGAACTTCTCTTGTGAGATTAATTGAAGTATCAGTGTATGTATTGTCTCGTGCTGTCTTTAACTGTTTTTAGCAGCTTGGAGAACCCTGAAAAGTGCTGTACAAGTAAAAGGAACAAAAGCGCTGCATCAGCTCGCTGGCTAAATCGTGCGTGAATAAGTGAATCAGGAGTTTTATTAAATCCTCTTCTTAAATCCTTGTGCATTTGTCCCTGAGCAAAGCTCTTAACCCCTAATCACAGTCGGCGCGCCGCGCAGTGCGCCGACATGAGATGTGCCAGTTTTGCCAGGTGTGAACGTGTGAAACACTGCACGGCTAAAACATTCGGTGTTGGTTTCTTGTGTCCTGTTATATCAATTTGCTCCTAAAAAAAACAAAAACAAATGTGTGCACAAGCTTGAGCGACCAGCCCTAAAGCCCAGACGCCCTGGATTACACACCCCACTGGTCCGCTGGCTCCGCAGCACGAGACGGGCTCCGTCGAGAGGCGATAATTGAGAGTGTACACAGACGCGGTGACGCTTGATACGAGCAAACACACCGTCTGATCAAACGTGTGAACACAACAGTACAACAATGACGATTTGCTATCTCGCTGTGATCATGTGTATGCGTGTGTGAGAGCGTTTCGCGATGCTTTGCGCGTCTTCCCGGGACTTGCTGATCAAATGTCTGGAGTTGACCCTCATACATCACCTGGAAGGCGGTGATGACATATAGAATGCGAGCTGGAATGTGAGCGTGCACAGTGTGAAGGAGACTGTTGGTTTGGACACAAACTCAAAGCCATGTCGCCGCCTCACGCTGCCGGTGGACAAACGTTCGTGGCTCCATGGTGGCACTAATTATCACACTAATTATTTCTGCTTCCCTTTCCTCCCACAGTGGACTCTCAGCCGACTGGGGTCTAAGAGTCCACCGTGGGACGAGAGGAAAGTTAAAACAATAAGAGTCACAGTCAAAAAAAGTCCAAAATAATTTTCCATAAGGGGCCTGCACTGATGAAATACGTCCTTGGGGATTGTTTCACCCCGGCCTCGGTCTGATAGAACGAACTTCAGCTGTTCGATAGTCTGAGAGGAGGTAGACCAGTCTGACCCCAGTATTCGGCGGACTTGGAACCATTTCAAAACCTTCACAGGGACAAAGCCTGAAACAGAACAACGGTGTACGGCAGCCTAAAGACAGGAAGAGAGATAGATGAGGAGCCATGGAGAGAGAGAGAGAGAGAGAAGGAGGTGATGAATGGTGCTGTTTTTCCTCTGGAAGGAGGATAACGGTGTCCTCCTCTGGGAGCAGCAGAGCTGCTCAGCATGTGGCTCAGAAACAGCCAATAGCTATGGACGAATTTGGTTCATATGCGAGTTTACTGGGTCAGAGTCTGAGGAGCAGAGGAGGCAACAACCAATCAGAACGCACGGCAGCGTCTGGAGGATTAGCCAATGAGCTTGGAGTGTGGTGTCTGGTACCAGTTCACGTCTGACGGGTAGACAGACTGGATCTAATTACCACAGCTGAAGCTCAGCATGGGTCTGTGTGTGTGTGTGTGTGTGAGAGAGAGAGAGAGAGAGGAGAGAGGGTGAAAATTAGAATTAGAAAGGAGGAAGGTGCTTTGGAGGTTTTGGTAAAAGTTAAAAATAACGCATCAGATGTGGAGAGCTGCCATGTGGAACGTGAAACTGTGGCAAACATTGTTCTACATGGCCATGAAATACACGACTGACTCAGTGTGTGTGCACAAAGGAAACGTGTGTGTTTCAGTAAGTAAGTAGATCTTCTGTATATTTATCCATTTCCTGCACAGATAACAGACCCAGGAGAGAGAGCCCAGTTTCCCATCGTGAAATAGTCTCTTGTTATCTCACACACACAAAAGTCAGCCTCAGCCTCTCTACGACTGACTGGACAAGACAGACATCCAGGTGTTAATGGTGCACGCACACACGCACACACACACACACACACACACACACACACACACACACACACACACACACACACACACACACACACACACACACACACTCCAGAGGACATAGACATACACTTCCTGGATGTGTAACACAACTTTACTACACTATACTTTCCCCATAACCCAGATGAGTCCCCATAATGTGGTTGTGTAAACAAACATGTTTATGTCCCCACAACGTGACAACTTCCCGACACACAAACACATCTTGAACACACACACACACACTCAAACAGACTGCGTCGAGCCGAGGTGACAGACGAGGGCAGGTCGTTGTCGGCTTTTTCCTGTTTTGACTACTTCTGTGCTGGGTGCAAACGGATTTATGCACACACACACACACACACCCACACACACACACACACACACCTGCTATTCAAGTGTCACACAATGGCATCAAGTGGGGGCTGCCATGGACGCCGTTTCCCTTCTGCTTACTTGCAGTTTTTGACATGTGATTGTGCTTCACAGCCACGGCGGAAAATGACATCACATCCAACTGATGTTCCTCTTCCTCCCATAGTCATTGAATACATAACCTGTGTACTCAGTGTCAGTACCATGTGCTCCAAGGTGAAAGAAACATAACCGCTACATTCAAGGAAAGGGAGAAGGTGAAATTAGATGACAAACTAAACTTAATGGCAGACGGACACATAAGTCTCAAGTCTAAAGTCTCAAGCAAGTCTGAAGTCATGTGATTGTACAATAATGAGTCTCCACATGAAAACACATGGAACTATGGAAGTTTTATTTGTAACAGAAATACAGTTTTTTTTTTGTGAACACGCATTTTGTTCTTCTTCAATTAACGCTGACCCAAGAGAACAAAATAAGACTAAGGTAAAATACACTTTGACGTCTTGATGGCTAATCATGGGACTGCACACAATGTTATAAATAACAACAACAACAACAACAACAACAATAACATAAAAACAATAATAACAGTAATGATAAAGGCACTAACCAGTGAGCGCTCTCTGATCCTCAAGGGCCGGGGGCGAACAAGCAAACAGTATATTTACATGAAATGAGAAACTGGCATGTCACTGTCTTACAGGGAGTTTTTATTCTGGACGATTTCTTGACGGCACTGACTTCAAGAAATGGTCCAGCTGGAGGGCAGATTTCCTGCTGCCTCACCGTACAGACATCACAGTGTTTCCCAAAATGTCACAGAGCCCTTTCCTGTCTGATGTTTGCGGAACCTGTCAACAGGTGGAATTAATAAAAGTCCTAAACGGCTGCATACCATTCAGGGCTCTTTTGTGTTTTGCGCCTAACCCAGTGGAGCTGCTGGTGAAGGTTTGTGAAAGTCTGAATCTGTGTGAGTGCACGTGTGTGTTTGGTGACTGTGAAGTTGTTTTATGGTGCGGGTGCACAGAGGTCAATCCAGGCATCGGGTCAAGTGGAAAACAGGTGACGGAGCGCACATGTGCACACGAGTGCGTTCATTTGTCTTGTGCTGCTTGTTCTGGCTTTGATCGCTGACAGTGTGCAGAGGTACCCCGTCCTAGCGTGACAATACTCAATTTGTTGTGGTGAAGAGCTATTAAAACAAGCTTGTCCTTTGCTTTGGCGGCCAGCGTTGGCATCAACATGGCAGGTTTGGAATCCATCTGGCCCGAGCCCTTCGTTATAATTCATCTCCCCACCTTTGCCTCTGTTCCTCGCTCTAGGATCCCGTATGTCCTCAGTAGAAAACTTGGACCGTTGCATTAAAGCACCAAAAATCCTGATGGAGGATCAGCATTATAAAGATGAAATAATGATCTCCAGTCAGTGCTGGTCGGGCTCCAACCCAGCGAAGGGCTGTTGTTGTTATTCTTTGATCAGACCAGCAGGAATAACAATCTATAATTCATAATGCTCAGTCTAGTCTGGGAAAACGAGGCACTGCACCTTTAATTATTGATCAAACAGAACAGATTTAATATCAATCACTGAAGCACAGGCAGACGTGAGCAAAGAGGAGGAATGCTGCAGACGAATGAAAACTCAACTTGGTCCCGAGACAGGAACACAGGCAGACAGACACACAGGTGAGTCCCCCCCACAGACACTGTTGACTAAGACGCATTGTCTGTGGGAGGGAACGACAGGCAGAACTAGTTACCACTAGGGGGCGTGGGGCTGCACCAGAACCCGCCCCAGAGGGTTTATACCACTCAACCGGCCATTGGAGAGAGTCTGAATCATTTCATCACACAACCATCTCACATGGTTGATACAAATATTAGAACTGAGTATTAAAGACAAATAAAATAAATGTGTCACAACCACAAACGGAGTTGAAGTCACGGTAAGTTCCAGTTGTACCGGATGTCCAAGGTCGTGAAAACCGAATTGTTTGCGTTCCGGTTTCATCACAACATAGTCATAGCCCACTGACAACTAATGAAACAGTTGACACAGAAGACCTACGTGACGCAACAAGAGTTCATTCTGACGCAGCTGCTGACACCTTCTCTGAGTTGGACTGAGTTATGTGTTGGATAACCAAGGTTGTGGTTGCAACTTCCTGTCCGCAGCTCGGACAACGACTCGGCAACTGACTTTGGGAGGTTCTTGCGGATGAGGCAGCTCACGTCCATGTGAGCGACTGTGATGATCTGGAAGAACAGCAGAGTTTGTCCTTGGTATCAATCCTATAAATAGATTATCTGCAAGAGAAAAGGGCCACTATGTGGGAACGATGTGCAGCTGAACTACAAGGATCACGCCTGACCTGTGCCGGCTTGCAGCTGTACACACACACGCGCGCACGTGCACGCACGCAGACACACACACACACACACACACACACACACACACACACACACACACACACAAAACCCCACCGACTTCCTGTCTTTTACAGTCTATTGTTACATTTAGTGACACAGCTCTTCCAGACTTTCAGCACGATGGACACACATTTCTCACACATGCACAACTTTTTCACACACACACACACACACACACACACACACACACACAGAGTCAAATTCCTGCAGTGTGAAGGGGCCCTTGCCCACTAGTCATGCTAAAGAATGCACATAGAGAGAGAGAGAGAGAGAGAGACTGGGACTTTCCCCAGGATCTCAGCGAAAGGAGGGAGAGAGGAAGCAGACAGTGGGAGCGACGGAGGACAGGAACAAATACAGGAGGAGGGAAAATGCATGGCTTGTCTTGTGTACGGGCTTGTTTCTCTTTCCCACAGTGCAAATGACCCAGTTCTGACTGAGGTGCTGTGTGAAGGAGGACCAGCCAACTCACAAGACGTGAATTACAGCAGTGAGAGGGTGCGCTGAAGTTCCAAGAAGGTTCTGGAACTGTGTCCCTCTCCATCTCCTCTGCTGGCTGTCTGTCTCTCTCCCCGTCCGTCTGTCAAGGTTCATGTGTGTGTCTCCAGCACTGACTGCAGTCGCCACCAGTGTTGCCATTGATCCTCCACATGGCCACCAACGCTGCTGCTCCCCATATGGCACCGCAGAGTGTGTGTGTGTGTGTGTGTGTGTGTGCGTGCGTGCGCGCGTGTGTGTGTGAGAGTGTGTACATGTGCGATAGGGATCAGTCGTCTTGATTGTGACTCAGTTTGTGGCGTGTGTGTGTATGGGTGAGTGTGTGTGGTCTCTCAAGCAAACCAGCTGTTGGCATTCAGGTTTGTGTGTGTGTGTGTGTGCGTGTGTGTGTGTGTGTGTGTAATAGTAGAAGAAGCCCTCGCTGACATTAGCAAACTTGCTATGTCACCTCAATCTTGAGGGGCCACCCTGTGATAAAAGAACAAGGAAACCTTTCTCCCCTTGTGTGTGTGTGTGTGTCCACATTACTGTATGAACCAGGGTATAAAAGTACGTGACCTTAAATATCTGTGTATCTACTGTGTGTGTGTGTCAGCGAGGGTGGTCTCCACCTGTGGATCACACAGGCCTCCATGTATTCAGAGACGGAATATTCATTTCTTCTCCACGATGAGTAAGAGACCAACTGATCCAGTTGTGAAAAACATGAGAAAGACAACTCCTCACCCGGAATGAAAATACTTTTTAAACACGTTCAACCGGTTGTAGATCGGCGGCTCCACCAGGACAGGGAGGAGAGCTCGTACAGGTTGTACAGGGGTGTCGACCTGGAATGAGTCACAGTCCATCAGGATACGGTCGGTGTGTTTGTCTACAGACTCATGTTCAGTCTGAACAATCACAAAATGAAATATAGATGTTGCCACTATTTCACGCATCAATATTCTCGCAACTAGTTTGTTCATCACATTTTACACACTTAAGAATGTCCATTTCTGACACACATGTAATTTTTTTATATACTGTAAATGTGTACTTTTGTTTTGACGTCAATTCTTCCTATAATAACAGAATCAAATGTGTACTTTATTGCATTAAAGCTTCTTAAAGAATTCTATGCTGCTACAGACACGCTAAATAGTTTTGAAATCCAGTTTGCGTCAGTCTGTCTGGTGTTATCGTACCGCTCTATACCAGAGGGGGCGGTAGTGAGTCAGTTTAATCTGAAAGGTCAACTCCTCAGTGTTCACGCCTTTTCTAAAACTGCCTAGTTGTATAATGTTACCGACAGTGGGCAGAGACACACTGGTCTTCAAACTATCACTTTCAAACAAATTAAATATTCCAGGAAATTATTAACCATATCATCAATATCTGTGCTGGCCCAAAAAAATACATTGGTCTCTGCTCAGCTGGCAGGTCAGAGGAAAAAAAAGAAAGTGAGGCTGGAAACCACATCTCCGTCTGCCAAAAATCACATTTCCCCTCGACAGTATAGCTGGTTTACATTAACTCTCACACATGCACGGTGAAGCCCGAGTCCGCCCACTTCACATGTCATTACCAGGAAAAGAACACACTGTTATAGCAGCCTCTGCGCTGCAACATGGCTCTCTAATGTGAATCATCACGACTGAAGATGAAACCGGGCTGTTAAAAGTGGTAGTTATGTGGCGGGGAAGGAGGTGCAGGAGGGGGGGGCAAACCACTATAAATTCAGCCCATGGGACCTGCAGCTCTGGAAACGGAGGACTCTGAGGTTAAACATGGCCGCTACATGCATGATCCATTGCCGAGGGTGGCGCGATACCTAATGGCAGGGGAATTGCCACATATCCTTTTGCTGTCGAAATGAAAGTGTTTTTTAAAACATGTATGACAGTAGAAACCTCATCGGCAGCTTCTGGAGCAAAAAAAAAGGTGACAGATTTTATGCTGTCAAGGGGAAAATGAAGCATTTAGAGTTATAGATAATGTATCAGACCGCTCTGTGGAGAAACAAGCATCTTTATTTCTAAATAAGATATTAAAGCTGCTGCGCATTAACACATTACAGTGATGTTTATGAACGTTAAGTTAGTTACTAACTCCGTAACGGACATTTAAATGTATACATATATAATATTTATTCCTTCATGTGTCCCTTGTCTCCATATGAATTAAATCATAAAATATATTGGCAGCGCATTCTCTCTGTCAGTATGGACTTGTTATTACTGTTTGATGTACAGTCTCTCTCCCCACTACATGTGGATCTGTTTAAACACACCCTGGTTTGGCCCACTTTCACAATGTCACACAACATTTATCTTTATTCCCGTCTTCCTCTCCGTACCTTATAGAGAAACGACTTTTACAGATGTGCTCACTGTACATTCTGTATGCTCGTTCGCTCTCGCTGCAGTATGCTTGCATGGTTTTCTGTCTCGCTCTGTGCGTGTGTGCACTTATAGAGCCCTCCATCTGGAAAATATATCCCCCCACCCGTCCTATGGAAGCATAGGAAGAGAGGGCTTTTCCTTTTTCCTTTTTTTGTGCTCCTTTCAACTCCTTTTCTGTATTTGGAGTTATTCAGGTGGACAGAGAACCCAGCTTTGATCACATGGTATATGCTGGTAAAATGACGTTTGTTATTCAGGTTCCTGGTTCGATTCCTGGTCTGATCAACTAGGAGATGACGAATGAACAAACTGCTGTGACTTACGTTAGAAAATAAGATAAGATAAGATCAGAGTTGTTATCTGAGCTGCAGACAGGAAGTAGCGAACATGATGCCCCTCTTACTTCAGATATCTGACCTACAACTCAGAGGACCCATAGTTCAGAATCCAAGATGGCGTCAGTAGGTCAGTGTCACCTGTCAGTATCAACTGTTCAAACTGTTTTTGTGTCACTTAGGTCTTTTCGTCCATTTCAATGAGTCGTACAGACACAACTGTTTGATTTGTTGTCAGTATATAGTGTTGTTAAGGTGTCGTTGTACGTTGAATACCACGCAATGTGTTGTATACAACTGGAACGCAGTAACCAGCAAGTCACAACTGTCTCACAATCTTCTATGACACAACAGCTCATAGAGGAAATACTTGTTCACAGAGACAAACGCGTGTGTTCATGTGCTTCATCATGAGCTTCTAGTCAGCAGCTTCAGTGGAGACCATCTCTTCTCCCCAACCAGCCTGGATGACCCAGCTTCTGTTTCCCACCTGCTTCATGAAAAAAAACCAAAAACCTCCAAAGAGCCTCTGTGTCGGGTCTCAAAAGTTGTCGATACTCGACCTTGATCAACGTCTAGACGAGCTGTGACACACTGCGTTCTTCTCTCGAGTGCACTGTATCAGATGTAATGACCCCGCCTGCCTCCGGTTCGCTTATATAAGAAAAGATTACACAAGCAAAAAAACACCACAAGCAGCAGACGAATATAGCTCAGCCAGTCTCTGTGTATATTTGATCAAGCGTGTGAGCAACAGTATATGTGAGCGCAGAGCTGGAGACTGTTTGAAAGGAAAGATGTGCATGAGTCTATATGTCAGAGACGGGTGGAGGCAGACAGACAGACATGGGGTGGTGGTGGCTTGTATGTGTGTGTGTGTGTGTGGGGGGGGGTGTAACACAATCTACTCAAGCCAGCAATTCATCATCCCAGTGACACTTGAATGTATAAACTGAAAATGTTCTTGTACAGACATTTAGGCCAAACTGTTTGGGATGAGAGTGGAGTAAAGGCAGTGAATTAGTGCGAGAACAAAAGGTGTGATGGGAGGGGGAGGAGGAGGAGGAGGAGGCGGCGTGGGGGAGTGGAGGCGCAGGTTAGACTTCAACCGACTGTTGGAGCTGCTTCCACACTTCAAGGGCTTTAGTGACAGGGAAGCTGCTTCCTTTCAGCACTGTCAGCAGTTTTGCTTGCATTTGTGTGTGTGTGTGTGTTACATGTGTGCCGATCCACAGGGAATGAAAACTCCCTGCGTTCCATAAAGCAAGGACACACTGCTTCGCCGCAGCAAAGGACAAGAACAAGTGGTTCGTGGTCACATCAGTCCGCTGACACGTCGGTCAGCTGATCGTCTCCTTTTATTAAAATTCAAATGTCAGACGCTAATTTTTTTCACACCACTTCCATAAGATGAAATGTGTATTATTTCATATTTGATACATCATCACTCAACACATTCTCGCTTGTCTGCAGAAAGCCTTTAAATATAATGAATTCTCATGTGACATTTTGACTTTATTTTTTAACAAGTAGGCATGAATATGTATCGGAGCTGCAGCGGCGGTGCTGGGCTCAGTCAAAGGTTCCTTTAAAAACCACTGCGAAGCCTCCACGCCCACACATCCTCTTCATTTAACACACAGAAAAGAGCAAATACAGTAGAAAACAGATTTTCATCTAAATGTGGCCCTGAGTTAAAGCATTTACAATGTGGATTACCAATGCAATGCAAATGTTAGGAGACACTTCCTCAAGAGTAAAATGTTTGACATGTGGTTGACAAATGGGGGGTTCATTTGTGCAGTGTCCTTATTTATCAGCAGTATGTATCCTGTCCCCTGTCTCCTGTCTCCGTCTTCTGCTCTGTGACTCGTGTGTGTTATCCTGCTCCGCTGCCACATCACGTCACTGGCGCTAGAAGCTTTAGCTAAAACCATTAGCCGACTTCCAGCAGTGTCAGTGTGTTGGATTTATTGGTTGATTTAATGGTCGTAATGTTCAGTGTTCATATTAGTAATTAGCTTGTTAGTAAAAAAGAAAATTACCCGGGTTGTTTGCAAACTACCTTTGCTTTTGGGTAATGTGCAAAGCTACTACATCTAGCTAGCTACCATCATCAATGCCTCATACCTTATCATAGCTAAAATACCTAGCTAGCTAACAATCCGTTAGCTAGCACTAACCCTAACCCATACAACCTGAAAGGACGGGTTGTTTGAAGACTACCTGGGTTTTCATGTGAAAATTACCCAGGTAATTTGCATATAACCTGTGTATTACCCATAACAGTCATATAATTAACTCCAAAGATCCTTTTTTTATCTGTGAGATCATGAAAAGCTGTTTCACTTTACTGCAGCTCCACGTTGTCCGACTTTGACACACTCTTGACTTCCTGTATAAAACATAGACAGCACATGTCCTCTATGACACAGTCAGCTGATAAAACAATCGGTGCTTGTCAGGGACACTTGACCTGTAATTTATATCGCATTCATTTTGTGGTTATTATAAATTGTTTCTGCACCACTTACAATCAATTTGGCTCCTATGGGTCATTTCAAATCGCTTTCCTGTGGAAGTAAGTTTAAAAAAACAAAAACAAAAAAACAACACAATTACCCTTTAATAGTTTCCTGCCGGCGTCACTGCAAGACCAGACATTCACCACGTGGCAACGACTAATCTGCCATTCTCATCTTCCACCGTTAGCCACGCTAACTCTTGCTATGACTGCACAGACGAAATTCATATCAGGTCTTTATGATTTCCCAATAAAAAACAAGAAGAAGCCAACATTCAACTGTCAAAGCATCGGCGCTTTATTATAGTTGTAGTGTGTGATACTGTGCATGGTGCACAGAATAAACTTGGTGAAAGAGAAATAAAACCCAGCTCCTTGCTGCCCAGACAGACACTTGTTCACTGCACCACCTTTGTTAATAATGACTAGTATTAGTGTCTGTGATCAAAACGCTGCGTATGTCACATCGTCACGTCTGTCATCACAAGGTGAAGAAACAAACTGACAGAGCTCATCGCTTCCGCCTTCATTCATTTATGGTTTCACACTAACGTCACAGACCCTCGCTAACGACATGAGAGCGAAAGGAATCAGGAGCGAATGGGAATTGAAAATATCAAAACACACACTCGAGTCGCAGCGAGCTGGTGGTACGGCAGCACGGTGGCACGCGGCAGTAAAGTGCAGCCATCCCTGGCTGGCACATAGGACACCCATTCTCTGCCTGACAGGGTGTCACAGCACATGATTTATGACGGGTAATTATGGTTCTGGAGGTGACATCATATCCTACTCGCTGGCTCCCCCATGTATCCATGCTGTGTAAAAGTGTGTGTGTGTGAGAGAGAGAGAGAGAGAGACTAATTAGTTATGCTGTCTAGATCCAGCAGCGACCGTCTTTGTTTTTTCTACAGAACTGACGACAAGACATGTCACAACAACATATCTCACAGTTCCTCTAGACGTGCAACAATGCACATACACACACACACACACACATATGGACCCACAAAATAGTGTCTTCACCCACTCAAATATAAATGTCTTATAAAAACGAACTCTCTTTAAAAACGTGCTGTTTTTTACGTAACAAGGACCAAAAGCAGCAGCCAGAAATGAACGAGGATCACTCCCATCTTGAGCGAGCCGTCATTACGCTGCACCTAACTGCGGCTGACAGCTGTGGACCTGGCGGATGAAGAAATGCAGAGATTAGAACACATTTCTCTCTCTTGTGCTCCTCAACAAATTCACTTGCCAGGTCTAAATAAATGCATTTGAAAAGGATGTGACAGAGCATGTCTGCCGCTCAGATTAGAGCCTCAACAAAAAAAACGTGTATATTTACAGGAGTTTGGCGCAGTGAAGACAAATCCATCATTAACCTGGAAGGTTTTTCTGTACACATATTTGAATTATTATTATTATTTTTCCCCTCATATGACCGATCTTGTCAGAACATTTTCATGCTGCCTTGAGGCAGCATGAAAATGCCAAAAAAAGCCAAAAAAGCAGTTAGTGCTTGGAGTAGAGGCCGATGTGGGCCCCAGTGTCCTTAATAAGCTAATTTAGAAAAATCTAAATAATGCAACAAAAGAATAAAAGATAATTTGAACAACCAGTGAGTCACCATGAAGCGTAGCATTCATTTTCTCATTGTTGTGAATTCACTTTGGTGCGTTCATCAGACCGTCGCTGCAGGGGGAAGAGAAGTTTTCTTCTCTTAAAGTCAGGACAGATTATTTACAGTGCTTGAAAATATATAAAAAAAAAATATACATCTCCAAGCCCAGTTACCCTGTTGATTCATAACAAAAGCCATTTCACACTGGGTAAGAAACTTCACGACTGATGTTCTGCCAGGGTGAGTTCCACAATGAGCCCGCTGGCTTGAACTTACATGCACGAGGTCTGTGCGGCTGCTGGGCTTTTGTCCAACACCATAGGCACCCGTGAGTGGACTGTACCTGTTCGCCCTTCTCTTAGACGTTTACATGACTCATGTCCACATAAACGGCTGTGTGAGTCCCACTGTACTTCTGTTGTTGTTTTTTTTACCATTTAAATATGTGGTGTTGCTTGGTGCAACAGTTTCAACCAGAGGAGGCGCTAGAGTTAGAGAACAAAGTAAATCATATTTATGTGAGACTGATAATGCTGAGGTCAAAGGTCAAAAACTACAGTGAACCAAACTAGCCCAAACCAGCAGCATAGTATTTCCAACAAATCTGCAAGAAGGCTCTGCGTCGTTGACTTTGAACATGTCTGATTGTGAGTGTGCGGTGTTCATCTGATGTTTTTATTTAGGAACAACTGTCTCTCTCTCTCTTTCTCTGTCCAAAATAACTTTGAGCAAAACAGTGATGCCTGCAGGAAACAAAGAAGCCCGACATCTAAAAGAAGCTGCCGGCACATCATCCCCCTTGCAGACGAACAGCTCAGTGGTGAATTCAGCTGAGTCTGTCATGTTTTCATAGACCACTATCATCCTGCAAATAGCATGAGAACAGCTCCTCAATCCCAGTGGGGGGATGTGTGTGGGGGGGGATTATTTGATGAGGACCTGCAGGAGCTTCACAACACATTCGGGTTTCGTTATCACATGTGTTCACATCCTCATCTCTCCTGTCTGCTCTGAGTCTCCCTGTCGCGGCGCTCAGCAGGACGCCAGCCGAAGGACAAGACGAGAGAGATCGTCATCAAGTCTCCTCGCGATGTGTTTCACGGAAACTTTCATCTGACAGACAGCGGAGATCCGCTGAGAGCCAAGCACGCCGCATCACCAGAGCAGTTTGTTCAGGTTAGTCTGTCTGCCTCCATCTGGTATTGACAGACTTCCAACCACCTCCTGCCCCGATGGAGCTGTAATCCTACCGCTGTTTAGCATATCCCATTTATTAGTAGTCTGCGTCCTCCCGCGTGCTCTACGGCTGCTGCCTATAGATGAGGCTGTTCTCTCCAAAGCTGCAGACGTACGACATCTAGATGGAGTTGGGGGCAGTTGGAGAGCACAGAAATCTGTTCATGTGTCAGTCAGTTATACTTGGTTTCATATAGCATATACAAAGTGCTTGAACAAAAGAAACAAAAATCAGTTAACCCCCCCGCCCCCCAGCACACAAATCAAGAATTATTGAAAACAATTAAAAACAAGGAGTGCAGGAAATGCTGTGATGTGTGAGGAAACACCACAGGAAACAACTTGAATTAAAGAATGTGAATTGTAAAAATCAAATAAAATCGACCTGAATAGGTAATTAAAAGCATCATATTAAAAAGAAAAAAGGAAAGAAACAATAAGGGTAAAAATCAATACATGTTGGATACCAATGAATAGAAAATATAAACTCAGTTGAATCATACATCATTAAGTGTGTGAGGGAACAGAACCAAACAATTGATTTGTTCACTGATCACTGACCGAACACGTGCTGCCAACACAGGAAACAGTGTCAGAGGACGAGAGGATGTAGCAGGAATATCACAACAACGATGGTGAACATGTAGAGTCACACTCCTCCACAGTACTCGACACGTTTGTTTTAGACCTGTCACTTTGTTTGCTCTGGTCTGAATGGTTTCATGAGTTTGCGGTTGCTGTCGCCATCTTTTCACACTTCAATCAGGTGCCAGTCTACATGACAACGTTCTGTGTGTTCATTCGTGTCAAATCTCATACTTAGTACACATCATTGTAGTACACTAGTCACACTATGTACTTACAGGCAAAGTGTGCGAATTTCGACAGGGTAGTTGTCTCTAATGAAACTCACCTGCGATACGCTAGCTGACGCGTTCTGTTTCCAGCACATCGACCTCTGACCTCTCATCTTAAACCTCAATCTGTTACAGTGAAGACGACAATTTATCACACACAAGAACCAAACGTACGCCACAACATCAATGTGCTGCGTTTACTAGCTAGCAAGCTAATGTTAGCATTGTCAGGGAATCCATCGGTAGGTGATATCACCGTGGTGACGCTGGGGTCTGTTGTCCTCCCCCATCTCTAAAAGTCAAAGGTCGTCATTTCTACATCACTGAGATGGAGGATGTTGAGGGTGGAAATTGTCCATCGGTTTGAGATGAACCAGTTGAGTACACTACATTTTCACCTACTCTGAAACAGGGAGTTATCTGGACCCAAGCGCAACACACGGGACAACGTTTCCAAACAAGCAGGAGTTTTATTGGTGCAGGGGCAATGGAGGAGGGAAAAGGTCAAACACAAAAACTTTTGCAACAAAATCTTCTTCAGTGTCTTCGTAGTAAGGAAACTCAAAAACTGTCACAACAAAAATCTCTTCAGCCAATAATGGAAAGGGGACTCAAAACAGTCGTAACGAAAATCTTCCTTTAATAACAGGCGGACAGACGACAGGTCGGCATGGGCATGGGCATTACCACGGGACAACTGGAGGCAGGAACAGGAACTGGCCAAACCTGCAGCTGGAGACAGAATTGGAGAGACATGCACGCACGAACAACAATCTGGCAATGAGGAGAAGGGCAGGGGAGGCTTTAACACCTCTGACAGGGACAGGTGTGGGTGGTTGAGGCTGAATGAGATGAGAATGGCTGGGAGTGGCGAGAGGTGATGCGTTCAGGGGAGAGGGGAGAAACCAGTGACGCAGGCAAACCATGACATACTCGTTCAGTGTGAACGCACTTACTTACTCTGTTGTACTAAGTATGTACTTATGTTAAGTACAGATGTACGTGGTTGGAGACTGTTTCATGGAGTCAGGTGGGTGAAACGAGCCCTTTCCTGATCGTTGTCAGTGAGAGCGTTAGCCGCAGAAAATGTGTTTCCTCCTTGTGGCGATGATGTTGCATCGACTTTGACGCTGACATCAGACTCGTATGTTTGTGTTGTTTGTGGAACTGAAGTTTTTAAAAGTCGACTCATTTCAGTTCTCACATCCCATTTGTTGTCTGCCGCGTTGGCACCGGCTCAGAGAAGACATGACAACTGTCCACGGAGATGATGTAATTTGGTTTGTGTCACAGAAATGATGACGTTCTAATTTTAGCTCATCTCAGGCTGCATGTAGGTCGCAGTCTGTTCCACTCAGGATGCTGTTTCAGGTTCCACAGGACCCAGATGGGGAGTGATGGATTCGTTTCAGCGCTTCGCACAAAGCTGACTGCAAAGTGTGCCACGTAAGCCTTTTAGAAATTATGATCCAAGCCTCGGTGTTCTCACAACTTGTCTCGAGCGTACTACAGAACAACACCTACCAGCATGACTCAGAATTCCTCTGTCATGATAAACGCTCGGTGCTCAACAATGGCCGCTCTGTGTGCAGCACACAGTGTGCCGCGGCCGTCTGAGCGCACGCTGAGGCCTCAGTCTGGATGTGGGCGGAGTGTTACTGTCTTTCGTGTTACATTGTGTCCATGTGGCGCCGGACAAACATCCGCCGCGCGCCCCCGCCACCTTCAAACTGCTGGTAACTGGTTAAGACCCTGATGTAGAGAACCAACATGAAGCATGTGGTGTTTGAAGCTGTGTAAACACCAGGATTGATTCCAGCCAGCTTATTGACTGACGCACGGTCATGTGACCATGTGACCATGTGACCATGTGATCACTTTACATCGCTTGTTCCGAAGCGACACAGTCGTCTGTTTTGAGCTGTGATTTGTCCATTTGTGTCAGTCAACAGTTTATCTACTGATGGAGCTTTAATGGGAGCGCTACCCAGTCACCAGCCCCCAGGCAAACCCCAACACACACACACACACACACACACACCCTCACTCCCAGACTCCATTTAACCCTGCAGTCACCGTCCAAAATTGGATTGTACTGTAGCGTCTGTTGTGTGTCTGTGCGTTAAGCCCCGCCCATCAGCTAGGTGAATAAACAAACTGTGAAGCAGGTCAGTCAGCGTCCACTGGGAGAAGAACAACACCGTTTCCATCACAGTTCACATGGATGCTGAAGTCAGCAAACTTTGAGAATCAGAAATCAGAAATACTTTGTCACCACAGCGCCGACCAAGAACAGAAATATAAAAGAAGGGAAAAAAGAGCAATTACGAAAGGTAAAAACACAGTTGACTACAAATTGCACTTGTACTAATGATTTTTTTGCTCCTAATTGTCAGAAGAGAACACATTTAATTCCTTTAAATGGAATAAATTGCAGACAGTTTCCACTTAATCATTTAATTTAAATCCCTTGATTTCACCTGCTCTGAAGTCTTTTTTCACCATGTGAATTTTAGGCATTTTTTCAGGTTCGGTTTATTAGGTTCATTGGGTTTATTAGGTTTAATAGGTTTATTCATCAAAGCCCAAACTGACCCTTCCTGAATGGATTCAATAGACCACAAACAGCACTGGGATGAAGCAGATCACCGTCTACTTTTTACTGGACGAAACTGGAAGAACATTTGAACGTTCTTGGCTGCAGAATCGTCCGACAAAGGACTTTATGACATTTGTTACAGTCCAATAAAAGCCTCCTGTGTGAGCGGGAAGTTCCTCCTCCGCAACAAAAACAAACCGACACAAACTCAAAGAAAACACACCGACGGTCGGATCAGAGTCCAGGATTCATTGTGAACTCTGGGAACCATCAGGAACAAAGTCAGAAGTCATCAAGACCTGTTTTAACCCTCACCAACAGGAGGAACATGGACATGGGGCACACGTTCATCAACTCACCTGTGGGCTCTCCTGAGGAAGTTCTCTCCTCCTCAGGTTCTCTCCTCTTGAGGTTCTCTCCTCCTCAGGTTCTGAGCACACCCCTTTAGCGTCTCATAAACTGCTTCAGTGGACATGATTGACATCAGATTGACATCAGATTGACATCAGATTGACATATGATTGACAGGTGATTTACATCTGATTGACATATTATCGACAACTGATTGACATTTGATTGACTGGTGATTGACAGGTGAATGATATCGGACTGACATGTGATTGACGTGTGATTGACATATTATTGACAGTGGACTCTGGAGCTGACAGGACTAAACTCGTTGTGGACACTGCGTGTTTAAACCACTGCCCTCAGACAGGAGGTTCAGAACTAAATGCTCCACCAACACAGGAAGGAACCGTTTGTGCCCCCTCCATCACCCCGCTCACAGCGAGAGCATCAGTATAACAGAATACAGTATTTGCACTGAATGGAAGCATGACATCAGCTCACTTTGTCATATGTATATTTTCTTGTAAAGAATGTACACATCGATTTTGTGTTTTATCTTTATTTCTGTATTTTATGTGTTCTGTTTATATTCCATTTTTTTTTTTTGCATTTTATTGTACAGGTACAGGTATTTTGTGTTCTAATGTATTTATTTACTTTTTACCTCTATTGTGTTGATAGAAAGCAGCTTGTACTTATGTATAAAGAAAATAAAAGAGTTCAGACTGTGATTCTTTTTTTTATCATATATTTTTTATGATTTCACACATATAGACAGTTCTGTTGGGTGGGGTTACAGTGGTTCCCTGGTATATGGTACCTACCTATACATGCCAGTACAGAGTAATTCACACACATTATTATATTATTCAGTCACAGCTATAGAATCTCCTCAATTCTTATCCAGTTGCTCCTATTAGCTTGTGGTAAAACTTTCCCATAGCCCTCTCTTATCCTCGCTGTCACTGACTCTCGCTAACGTTTGTTCATATGATGTAATTTCTGCCATTTTTTCAATCCACCCTTTATAGTCCGGTGGGGATGTACTCTTCCATAACCTGAGGATAATCCAGGCTGCCGTAACCGTCCCGACCTTTATGACTGCCAAATATTGTTTTGACACTCCCATTATTTGTGATTGGTCGCCCAGTCAGCACAATCTTGGAGTGACTGGGATCTCAAGCTCCCTCAAGCTTCCCTAGATGTTCTAATACTTATACCCAAAATGGTTGTATCAGACTACATTCCCATAGAACATGTAGGAAAGTCCCTGCCTGTGTACCACATTTCCAACACAGATTATCAGGTAATAAACCCATCCTATGGAGTCTAGAGGGGGTGAAGTAGAACCTGTGTATTATCTTATATTGAGTAAACTTCCCTCTAGCCTCTCTGATGTATTTTCCTGAGTTTCCGATTATTCCCTTCCACTCCAAATCACTCAGTTCACAATCCAAGTCTCTCTGCCAAATAGTCTTCAGAGTCCGGCAGATATCCTTATTCAGCCTGCTAAAGTCTCGATAAAACACTGCTGCTGTATGCCCTGTCTCTGGTAAGTCCAGGAAGTCCCTCACTGGGTTTGTCTCATCTGCAAATTGCCCTTTTCTAATACAGTGTTTAATTTGCAGTAATTCTGAAAATGATATAAATTCTCCATTCACAATTAAATCACTTATTTTGCATATTTTGTAGTGTTCTGCACCTTTTGTGGACTTCTTTCCAGACCTCCTTTGAGTATCAGTTTGGGTTTGGGGGTGTTTTGTCCACTGGTGGATGGACCTTGTGACAGTGCATCCAGCAGGGTGAAGGGACTCTGAATACACACACTCCAGAGGACATAGACATACACTTCCTG
>CAAKHB010003758.1:0-30000 GCA_901007665.1 Aeoliscus strigatus
GGTGACAGATATATATTAACTCTCGCTTTCATTTCATTTCTTGGTTTCAGTTCAGTCTGTCAGAGCGTCGTCTCGTTAGAGGAGGAACCGCATTCACATCATCAATATTCATGGCAGCAAACATGCACTGACTCACACCATTACTGATAGTAAAAAAAAAAAAAAAAAGAAAGAAATAAAAGCTCGGGATTCAAGTCACACATTCCCCTCGAAGACGGAAAACTTTATTTGTTTTCTGAAGCGAAAGTCACTCAGTAGTACAGCAGCACAATGGACAGCACAGACAGCAAACTACGATAAAAAGACAAAAGGGGCTAAATATACAGATTAAAGACACCGTGGTGTCTGTGGGAACACAGTTCACGACACATCCGAGTGAATGGGACAGCTTTCACAGGACGTTCAAGTCACAGTTCACCGGGTGAACCTTGATAAAAACTACACAACACGATACAACGATCCTCATGACGTGAACGAGTCTGGGAGGTTTGTCGCCTGAAACGGTCGTCGTGACGGAGACGTGCTCCTGACGACCAGTCTAACGATGTAGGTGAATGAACTGAACGCTCGCGGTGGGCGGACAGCAGATCGACATCCAACGGTCATGGCAACGTCGTCCCAGTGCCAAAGTGCAAATTCAACTACTGTTTGTCGCAACTGGACATAAGAAATAAATAAGATTAGTGTTTAAT
Source organism: Aeoliscus strigatus (assembly GCA_901007665.1). Taxonomy (NCBI): domain Eukaryota; kingdom Metazoa; phylum Chordata; class Actinopteri; order Syngnathiformes; family Centriscidae; genus Aeoliscus; species Aeoliscus strigatus. The sequence goes on from CAAKHB010003758.1 coordinate 693, forward strand.
ATGATGCATGTGATAGCACTACGACTGACTCTACTAATCAGGATAGCAGGTCACTGTTGCTGGTAGGTGGTTCGTTCTTGTATGCGACTGTTTCTCGATGCAGCAGTAGGTCGGTGCTGATGTCCGAGCAGGTTCAGGTACTGTGATGTACATCACTGCATTTCAGTTCTTCACACCGCAGTGAACTCATAATCGAACAGGAGGTGTTGAGTTGTGATTTGAAGAGAGACAGCCTCAGACGTCAGCGCGGTTCTGTTCCTCTACGTATCTGCTCAATGTCTCCAGTCGGTGCTCTGTGTGCACCTGTGGGGGAGGGAGGCCACGCCAACAGTGTTTTTGGGTCAAACTGCCGGGATGCAACACCAGCTTTTGGAGCTTGACCCCAATACATAAAACCCCAAAGCCGTTAACCTTTTAACTCTGGGGGCTGCTGATGGCCGGGGGTCTTAACTCTGAACACATGTTGATCCTCTTATATGCCAACGTACACGGAGCTGGCAGCTGATCATTCACTGAAGTTGGGCCCAGGTTTCAGGAAGGCTTCGGATGGGACTCAATCACTTATTTTGGACTTTGACGCTGGTGAATCTTTTCCAAAGATTTATTACTATTCACATGAACACAATGAACGTGACCTTTTCTAAACACGTCACTAAGCTGCTTTCGTGCGTCAAATCGGACACTCACGGCTTCTCTGGGGGAACATCCACCATGGGTACCTTCTCTGTGGGGGACAAGGGGGCCGGGTCTTTGCTCTCGGGCAGGGCCATGACCGCGGCTTCAGGCACCGGGGAGCTGGAGGATTTCGCCGCGCTCGCGGCGAACCCCTGGGCGATGTCGTCAAACGTCCGTCCTTTTGTTTCGGGCACCCGCAGGAAGGTGAAGATGAAGAACAGGATGAGCAGCACCATGAAGATGATGAAGACGTACGGACCACAGAGTTCCTGAGACAAGGAGAGAGATGTTTGTGTCACACAAAGACGTTTCCAACACGGACGTGCAGTCAGAGTGTCCGTACCTCCAGTTTAGGAAACGTCAGCCCCACGATGAAGTTGGCCGTCCAGTTGGAGAAACCGGACACGGCCATGGCAGCGGGCCGAGGCCCCTGGGAGAAGAGCTCCGCCACGATGAACCAGGGAATGGGACCTGGACCCATCTCAAAACTGGCAACGAAGCCGAAAACCCCCACGATCGCCATGTAACTCAGAGCCGGGGTGCTCCGCTGCTCAGACACAAGTCGGAGAGATGTCACTGTTTGTTTGTTTGTTTGTTTGTTATTCTATTCTATTCAGTTCTGAATAGAACCCCAGGATCACCACGGATCACTCACCACCAACGACAGCGAGATCGTCATGATCAGGGCGCTGATGGCCATTCCAGCCAGGCCAATCAGGTGCAAGGTCCTTCGCCCCGCCCTCTCAACCAGGAAGAGCTGGACACACCGAGGAGAAGTGATCGGTGATGTGATTAGACTTCATTCAATGAGATCTCTAAAGTGGGACGCAGTGGGACACTCACAGAAACCACAGTGAACACGGTGTTGACGACGCCGGCGCCGATGGTCGCGTAGATGGGCTGAGTGACGCCGGCTGTGTCGAAGATTCCGGTGGAGTAATAGAAGACCTGAAAGGAACGGAGGGGAAGGATGGCGTCACTTTGAGTCCAGTGAGAAACGCTGTGTTGACAAACAGTAGTTTGTCAAGTTAAAACCTCACAGTTGTGGAGCTATTTCAACCGATTTATCCAAAATAATGGAACTAATCACATTCGTCTTCTAAATGCTGAATGAACTTCTCAACATGCGCCGGTCAAACTGATTTGAATCCTGCAACATGTCAGTTTACATCATTATCATTCATTCAAACGCTAAATTAAAAAAAAAAAAAATCACACCTTGTCTTTTTTTTCATCCTTGTTTGAATGTCTTTTAATCATTTTGTTGTAAAGCACATTGAAAGGTGAAAATCATAAAATAGTAGTCAATGATAATAATCACAACAACTAGAAAATCACTCATTGACTTATTTTACTGGGAGTCTCCACCCACTGTTGGCACGGCAACAATTCCCCAAACGTGTAGATATGTAGTTTATGTGGATGGAGTGAATGGAAGTAGTAGAAGTAGTAAATAATAATAAAATTACTAATAATAGAACTACTACTACTATTACCAATAATAATAATAATAATAATAGTAATAAAATAATGATATATTCTAATGTATTATGTTGTTATTAGAAATGAACACAGCTGCTGTAATTTACTCCAAAACGATGCAGTACGTGGTCGGTGCTGCAGCTTCACTGGAACGCTAACGTCTGTTAGCATACAAATAAGGATCTATCCACAAAACATTTGAGAAGCTGCAGTGAAGTCTAATCTGACCGGCGTGGATATAGGTCAGGACATGGGTCTGTCAGGGTTCAACGCCGTGGGGGCTCACCGTGGATGTCAGCCTGGCTCCTCTGACCTTATTAACACTTGTCTATTGAACGCCGGCGCGCTCGTCTCCTCCCATTGATCCTCAGATGATTTCAACCGTTCCCCCCAATCGAGCGTGGCCGGGAGCCGCAGGGCGTCATGTGCTCATCAGCGTGTCATTTCAGTAAACGCGGAGGTGTTTGTTTGGTCATGTAGACGATAATGTACGGGTGTCACGTCCACTCACAGCGTTAATGCCGGACAGCTGCTGCGAGAGCTGGAGGATGATGGCGATGATGATGGGTTGGCGGTAGTTGGGGGAGCGGAAGAGCTCGAGGATGGTGACTTTCTTCTCCATGGCCATCCTCATCCCTTCCTCCTTCATCTCCTGGATGTCGTCGCCCACGTCCTCAGTGCCGCGCAGACGCACCAGCGCTGTGGGAGGAAGGCGAAGGATGAGCAGGGGGGCACGAGTTGACAGACGGCGCTGGGAGAAATGATGTGGACCGACCGTCTCTTGCGTCGTCCTCCTGATTGAGGACGATGAGCAGGTAGCGCGGGCTCTCGGGGCAGAAGGGCAGCATGATGCTCTGCAGCACGGCGGGCAGGGCGGTCAGCGCCAGCAGAACGGGCCACAGAACGTCTGAGCCCAGCAGAGACTCCAGGCCGAAGATCTAACACACACACACAGAAAGGAGCTACGTTGAATTGTCGTGTTCTTCTGCAGGAAGCACCCGTCCCCCCTCATACCTGCGCCACCAGGATGCCGATGACGACGCCAAGCTGGTGCAGCGTGCCGAAGGCTCCTCGGAGGGCGGTGGGGGCGATCTCGCCCACGTACATGGGCGTCAGTCCGGTACACAGACCGCAGAACACGCCGATGATCAACCGGCCGATGATGATCAGCTCAAAGGATCGACTGAGGCTGGACACGCCCATCAGACCTCCACCCACCACGGCCAGGACGTTGGCGAGCAGCATGGACTTACGTCTGGTGACGAGACGCAGCGGAAAGACACGTTGACAGCTGCTACATGAACACTGGTTAGGACTGATTATGTCCCAGTAACGTGTTTTTAAATGAGTGGCAGTGATCATATGCCAACCTACATTGCTCCTACAAAAAAACAAAACAAAAACAAACAAACAGATGTTGTCACCTGCCGAACTTGTTGACCATCGCCCCCACGGAGAAGGACCCCACCATGCCGCCCACGCTGAAGATGGCCACAGCGAAGCTCCACACCATGGTGTTGGTTCCTGGACTGAAAGGCTCCTCGTACCGCTGCATGGACACATTCTGGAAGAACCTGCGTAGTTTCTGTCAGGTGAAGTGATGGGAAAGTGACGGTGACAGTTGTTTGTTTTTACACCCACACGAGGGCAGTATATCCATCAGTACTGTACCAACATACACTACAAATACTCTAATAATTATCACGCCGCTGGGGCCAGCGACAACAAAACAACGCTGACACAAACACTGAATGAATCAGAATAACAGATCGTATCAGAAGGTGTCACCAGTTATCATATCCTATTGGTCTATGGTGTGTAAACAAACATATATGAACATATATTTATACATTCAAATGTTCTTTATTACATTTGTTAGTCTACTCTTTATGTTCATGTCATCTTAAATTCTGGACAGATGTTAGATGTTAAATTGTGTTCCACTGCCTAAGAACCTTATTAGTTATTATTAATGCATTTCTTTGAATGCTTCTCCCTGCTGCTCTACAACCACAAATATTGTGAGAGCTGATCCAACACACCCACCCACACACACACACACACACACACACACCTGCTCCGGTGCATTAATGACCCCGGTGTTGTAGCCAAACTGCAGCGAGCCGATGACGGCGGTGGAGACACAGTAGAGGAGGTAAAAGGTCACCTTCGGTTTGGGCTGTTGGCAGAGAGGAATACAGGATAAATTCAGGATGTGGATGGAGCTTTGGTACAATCGTTCCCTCAGTGGGAACGTGGCCCGTTCCTGCCTCGACAAAGCTCCAGTTGTTTACAGTGACAGTGGTAATTATACACAATGAGCCTTTCTACATCTGCTCTCCCTCGACGCTTTCGGCCGTTGCTGCGTTTGACAGCTTTGAAGCGAAAGCGTCGTAGGATTGCATGGAATTGAATGTCGGTTTCAGCATTAAAGTGGGTTTAGCTCGAGGTGATGAGCTGACACACCTGACGTTAGTCGCCACTGAGGAAAACGTCCAACTTTTATTCAAACCTACTAAATTAAAAACCACTGTGAAAGTTCCACTTCGACTTCCAACATCTGTGAATGGACTGGAACGCGTCGGCCTTTGAGGAGATTTACAAAGTAGTTCATGTTATTATTTGCCTCCAGAGCCTCATGGTCCAAACAGGCTCAATCCATTGTAATCATCCAGTCAAATCCATTTCTTTTTCCCCAAATCGGTCTGTTTTAACTGAACAATATGAGTGAAACGGTCAGTGTGTCCACCAGTGAACTTTGTTCTGTGGAGGTGTAATCACAGGAAAGTCACCGACAGACACGTTCAATGAAAGCACAGCCAGCTATGTTCATCGACCGCGATACGACTATCTGCGCTGATAGTTGATGTTGATTTGACATTAGTTTGAGCTCTGTGTTTCTAATCTGCACGCGCACCTCCTTAAAAGATGTCATTTTTAAAATATGTTTTATTTATTTAATGTTTTTTTAATCCATTTATTTATTATGATTTTTTTTTTAATTTCTCCGATCAGGAGCCTATTAAAGAACCTCAGGGCAACACTGAATAAAACAAGACATGTGAAAGTGATGACTAATTTGAGAATAATGATCCTGGACTGAGATCAGTTTGCTCCAGTAAGATACTGAACGTTCTAATCAAACCAAGCAGGGACGTCATGACGTTAAGTATAAAACAAGCTGAACCAACCACGGAGACATTCGTGACCCATATGTGCCTGGCAGACTTCAGTATCTTCAAACAGGAAATGTTGTACACACGATAGCGGGAGAGAAGGAAAACACAACGTGCCTGTAATGAAATAAATGGCTGATAAAGTCGTGAGAGATTAAAGAAGACGTGTCCTTGAGATTCAGCACATTCAAACTCCAAGCTGCTGCCAAACATGCTACCTGGGGTGTAGCATGGTCTCAGCCATACGACAACGAGCTGTGTGTGTGTGTGTGTGAGGTGATCAGGCGCAGAAACACAACAAGAATTTGCAGGAACATGCTGGCGTTGCGTAACTTTCACACAATGAAATCCCCTCTGTCTGTTTGAGGGAGCGGCCGTGTCGATGTGGAAACACGTGTAAACGTCTTAATAAGCTGCTCTGACGCGTCAGCATCCAAACTAGCAGCTCTACTCGACCCGACGGTGGAGGAAGTTGGCTGGAAATGTCTCATCGGGTTCAGGCCTGGGTGATGCTGAGTGATCCAGTTCATATCCAACCTGACGTGACCCCTGGTCAAACCCCGCCCTGACCTGACATATAAACAGGTGTGTCCCATTTGTCCGTGGGTGAACGTCAGGGTACGACCTGGACCAGTCCCGCCCACATTCACACCTACGGGCAATTTACAATCACCAATTAACCTCAGCATGCTTCTGGAGGTGGGAGGAAGCTGGAGCACCCGGAGAGAACACATGCTGACACGGGGAGGGTGCGCAAACTCCACATAGAAAGACCCCAAGGACCAGGATTCAAACCAGGGACGTGCCAGTGCTACGGTACACACAGCAGCTGTGACGTCCGTCAGCATGCTGATGCTGTGTGTGTGTGTGTGTGTGTAGAATTACTTCATTCCATACTACATTACTATATGACTCCTCCATCGCATCACTCGCCTCACCCTCAACACACACACACACACACTGTACATTTACTAACATGGGGTCGGTGCGGTCACGGTTCTTTTCCATGACACAGTTCCAGTAGGTTCTGTCAACAGAGACGGAGCCGGATCACAATCGCTGATGTACCGATTCCCTGTGGATGGGGGCGGGGGGTTGAGCGTACCCACCACGTTTTCAAACCAAATTGACAATAAAACTGCCTTTGTCTACTGACTTGACTTTGATGCGCCGTCTCGTTGTTGATGCGGGGGACAACAGCTGGTTTCTCAGACCAGGTGAGTCTCAGTTTGTCCACACCTGCCCGGTTTGGTGACTGAGTTCAACGCTCACGGTGACACTTCCTGCTGCAGAATGTGTCTGCCTCAACCACATTTTGGGCTGATGACACACGCCACCTCCCACATGTTGTCATGGCTCGTTACAGTTTCAAAAGGATCTGCCACAAAGGAGGATGACTGCAGAGTTACGCTCCCTAAATTAGTCAGTTCTTTGTCTCCGCCTGACTCAACACTTACAACACCTCCCTCTTACTTCTGATCTACATGATACAAAATACTACAAACGTGATACAAAATAAATTCCAGTGGCCTTCACATGATTATGAACTCGTTCCTTTTCTCCCCCGGTCTCACTTCTTTCCACGTAGTTCGTCTGAATATCTACAAAGGGAGGTTTATTTCTTTGTGGTATGTACTAGTAATCTGCACAGATCTGTCCGTTCTTACGCCAGCACAGCTGAAGCAAAGACGTTTAGTAAGATTCATGAGGATGGAGAAACTGCTTGCAACATGTTTCCAAAGACAAACCACCAGGTTGGTTTGTTAAGGCTGCTATTGATTTAATATAATATGGTATAATACAAGATGATATAATATAATATGATATAATATAATATATTTGTGACAGATGATGGGAGCCTTTTATCAATAACCCATGAACCGTGTTGTCCAATCTCTGTAACAGTAAGTTCCCTCCCCCTCTCCCTCCCTCATTGCAGCTCTCTGCCCCATCTTCGAATCAAAACAAGATACTGAAATACACTCAGGTTCAAACTTGCCACTCAACCATCCTGTCCTGAACTTTTTTCACTCTTAGTCATGTCCTGAAGTGTTCTCCTCCTCCCCCTTTGCCAGAAAGGAAAAGTACAGAAATGCCAGTCTGTGCCTCGTAAAATCTCAGGTTCCCATTCAGTAGGCTCATGCTGGCTCACAACACAGAAAAAAAAAACTAACAATGGCAACAGCAAGACTGGCCTTCCTTTTCAGGGACCCCTGGGGCCACTGACAGACACATAAACATAAAAATGTTCAGCTGAAAAAATGTTTAAAATTGTTTAAAAACCTCTCCACCAGAAACCACCACCTCCTCTTCATTTCCACTTACAGCACAACAGACATCTCTAAACTACGAAGGAGAGCTCAGACACACTCTCTCCTTACTGATGCACCCACCAAATGGAACCGCTGCTGCAGCACACACACAGAAAAAGACGCTCGAAGCACATATTTACCTTGTCATCCTCCATCCGCTCCATCTTTGCTGCTTGACTGGGAGAAAACACAGAAGCTTCTACTTGTAAAAAGTTGCTTCCTGATGAACACACAACTCTGAGCAAACAGTCAGCAGCCAAACCTGAAAATGAGCAAACAGGAACAACCATACCTGCACCGTCAGTACCTTTGGCAGCTGGGTCATTTGGGTTCGGAGAAGAAAGAAGTGTGTATTAACCTCAACAAACCACCGACCTGTTGGAGTGTGGAGCGGCTCAGACAGCTGAAGCACGTTTCTGTTCTCAATTCAGCAGGAGTCACTGAGCAGTGACAGCAAACCCCTCCCTCTGCTTCCTATCACCGTCCTCTTCTCCTCTGCCTAATTGTGAAAGGGAGAAGTGATGTAACTGGTTCTCATCACACCAGTGGTTCTGTGGGGATAATGGTGGAGCTGCAGGGATGTTGACTTGGTTTAGGAGAAAATAAACAAAAGGTTGTCTGCTCTCAGGTGTCAGCTGAGAACATGATAATAACACATAGACAAGACATAACACAACATACAGGTGAACCTGTGCAAAGTTTTATAGGTTCAGCAGGTGAATGAAATCTTTCTTTCTGTGTGTGTGTGTGTGTGTGTGTGTCGATGCTTTGACTCGTGTCACTCACACAGAGGCGTTTCCGCTCGGCTGAGGAGTGAAGAGGGGGGACGTGCTCCAGAGAACGTTCAGGCCAGAGGACAGAGGGACAGGGGACAGGGGACCGATGGTGCCGGTGAAAAGAGCCTCTGTGCTGCAGACGCACCGGGGGCGCAGAACAAAAGGCGACGCGCACGAGCTTCAGACCCAAAGCCTGGTCATGCAGAAAGCATGAGACCAGCTCAGTGGGTGGCAAACAACCGGGGAGCCCTTGTAATTCTTCATCAGCTATTTCTAATCTCCACAACCCACCTAAATCTCAGTCTGGAATTTGAAGTCCTCCAGAAAAATGCCAAGCCACTTTCAATCCACTTCATCAGTATGTTTTTTTGTTGTTGTTGTTGTTGTTGTTTTTAGATGCTACGTTGATCATTGGTTGGTGAAACTAAGGATTTTACAATTTGATCTTGGCATTTAAATGAGATGATTTCTTGTTTCGATTGTCGCTGTAGATCCTTGGAGTATCTAAGTCTTTTGGATGAGCTCAAGGTGAAAACCAGAGAATCTAAAAATACGGAAACTGACTTTTTCACATTGTACAATTGTTAAAACACATTCAGCACATGCATTTTTAATTCCAGCATCAATGTTCACTAGTCCATTGTTTACGGACCCACAGAAACGACATTTTATATGCACTTTATCATTGTTTAAGTTATTTTTTAAATTAAAGCATTTATGGTGATAAATTCCTTAGATGAGGGTAAACAGGGTCATTTAACTTGCAACGATTACCTTTATGCAACAGTGCCACCCTGTGGTCAGAGAGTGTCATTGCCTCATAAAGCAAGACGAGTTCTCAGTCATTGAGAAGTCGCTCTGATTTGGGTGAATTTTCCACTTATTTGGAAACCACCACTACAAGTGTGCCACTACTGTGTCTGCCTCCTGGACTGGGTCTGATCTGCTCGTGTTAGCGCTCCTATACTGCTGCTGGAACACCACAATTTCCCTTTTGGGGCATGAGTGAAGTCCACTATCCACCCATCCATATGGTCTGATAACTCAAACACTCAAACATGTCAGAATCTACGAGAATAAAGCTGTAGGGTAGCTGTGTCCCTGTATGTGGTAATGTAGTTGAGTTGTCCAGGCAGTAAAAAAATCTTCAGGATCTGCAAAAAAGAACAATGTCGTATGTCATTAGCATTTCAATGAAGCACTGACATCCTGAATCTCTGAGGATATTAACACAGATAGTCTAGAAGACCAGATGGATGAGGCCTATGAGCTCAAGGCCAGATACCTGGAGCTGGTGGAGGCCTTCAGGCAGACTGGCTGGAGGGGCCCGTGTCAGCATTTGGAGGTGAGCTGCAGGGATTCCCAGGACAGTCTCTGCACCGATAAGTCAGGCTCCTTGGCATCAGAAGGGTTGCTGGAGCGAAAAGCCACCAAAACCATATGACTCTGGGCTCATCGCTGAGGATGTATCAAATAACAGTCAAATAATAAGATGTGTATGTATGTATGTATCAGTAGATTACAAACTGCACAAGCTGCCTGGAAAGACATCCGCCGCAGTGAAACAGTGCCACTGTGTGGTTGAAACAGGACTATGTGACCTGGATAAATTTAGTGACGCTCCGATGCACCGCATGTTTAGAGAATCAAGTGACCAAAAACTTATTTGTTAAATCAGACAGTGTTCAGTGATCCAGGGATTACAAGGTCAAAGGAAATGTTACACGTTTAAACACACCCTCACTGAAGTACTTCCCACAAGGTTTCAGTATCCTCAGCAGACCACAAGCAGAGGACGTACTAAAATGTCTATTAGGGTATCGCGTGTTGAAGTTGTAGACAGGTTGGTTTATTTACTAGATTAGGTTTCAATTTGGATTCAAATTAGCAGCCTTTTAGATCTAACCATTTCCTCACATTTGGCAGTGAACATTTTTAAATGTATTATTGAAAACAAACAAAATTTGAATTGTCAGGTTTGTTTATTTATTGAACGCCAAAGAAGTTCACAATAGAGATGGAGAAAGACGTCAGACCTCGAAATGCAGGGGTAAAAACTTGTGCGTGTTTACAGTTGAAGTTAACAGTAACACCGGTGATGCTGCCGGTGACGTGGCAGCTGTTTGAAGATGTCCTTTGACGCACTACAGAGGTAAAGGTGTAAGTAACAGAGTGTTCTGCTGAGTGTTGACAACGACCGGCTAATTCAGATCTTCCCAGGGAAACTTCCATTCTCTATCTGCTCATCCCATTTGCCAACCTGCAGGAGACATTGAAGAAACCATTACAACCCAAAACCTGAACATGAATGTTGGTCAAATTCTCCAGTCATAACACATCTTACCCAGCTCATGGGACAAAGGCTTTTGTAAACCCTACGGTACCATTCGCAGGGTGCCACATCCTGGTCCTTGGCAGACAGGGCCTTGTTACACCTGTGAAAGTCTGAAGCAGAAGATGGCCAATGATTTTCCCTATGTGACAACATTCACACCATGAGATTGGTGCATGTCTGAGAACTACATAGCCTCCATCAAGGCTATTACCCAATCGTCATCTTTCTGGGTAAATTTGCAAAGGAACCGACATAACGTATGCATATAAACAAGATTTTTTTTCTCATAATGGCCAAGGGATATTCCTTGAGAAATGCATACCGACAGTAACTGCACATGAATTGAGTTATATCTGATTGCATATTCATCACTGTAAAAAGTCGTCTTCTTTAAATCAAGAAACCAGCAGTTGTTCAGGACTAGATATTCACAGTTCCTCTGGCCTTGAGGAATGTTCCTCTCCACAACTGCTCCCACGGGTGGCAGCTCACTGCACCAGTGTTTGTGTGTTGTACGGTTTAATTGCATTATATACACATACATGACACCAGAGTCGTCCTAGAATTTCACCTCATACAACAGATAATGACTTACATCATTTCAAATGTGGGATTATAGATCACAATTACATAAGGTTTTCCTATTCATGGATTACACTATCAGATAACACTAGTCGTTTCCTTCACAGTCAAACAACTGCATTTTAACTTGGAGTTTTCAGTGTTATACACATTTCATCTCGATAATGAGATGAACATATTTACATATTAAATCCAAAACCCTTCTTGTGAATTGTGCCCGGTAAAAGGACAACATCCAACTAATAATTGGATCCATGTCCTCACCCAGGTAGTTCTGGTAACAGTTGCGAGTCTGGTTGGTGTTGGGGAACCTGGCGTCAAAGGGAGCCGTCCTGTAGTTCTTGATCTTCTCCTCAATAGTATCAGACATGTTGCTGAGCTTTACTCAGAGTTCCACACAATGCTAATAAAAGAAACACAATGTGTAAGCTTGCTGATGCAAAAACAAGACATTCGTCCAGCTGCGTGACCTTAACGCAATCTTCAATGTTAGCTTGCTAAGCTAACGCTATGCGCAGCACTGCGAGTAAATATTACCTTTGTCAGCATTTTCCTTCAACGTCACGGTAAATTTGTTGTTAGAGTAACACAATTACTAGTTGCATACGCAAGAAAGCTATCGGATGCCTTCACTGAAGTCACAAACATTACAACACACCTTACACGACCGAGTTGCTTTGAACGACGGGTTAGCATAGCCTGGAGAGCAGCTCTGTTAGCTCACATCTCTTTAGTTAACAATTATTACAAGGATGAAATTATAACTTAACCTAGCTATTTATATAACTCAAAAGTCATTCATGGTGCTCGAAAACATTTCAGTTAAGTCTACAACAACAAATAGTACAGAAAACAGGATTACTAACCTTGAGTACACCCTCGGCTCCGACACATGCGCAGTTAGGCAGCTCTTGCTCGGGAAATGTAGTTTTGTCACGTGATTCGATTTCTTAGCACCACGATGACGTCAGAACCAATTGCGTTCGTGTGGGCGTCACTGAATTCTCTTACGAATAAGGTCGTCACGTGCGAAGATATCGAAAGCTTGTATCGCATCTAATACGACATGGATACGATTCCCATCGAGTGCGTGTCATTTAGCTAATGACATCTAGCCAAGGGAAAACTTTCTGGTCAACATTTCTTGTTCTAGGATATAAGATATGATTCATAGTAGCGTTGAACTAACAGACGTGCCAGATAACAAACACTGTCTTCAACATTAGTTCATTTTTCCTGAATATTTTATTGCTGTTTGGTGTTGTCGAACGTGGTTGTGAAAGGCGTATCAACTAATCCAACCAATAAAAAAGACGTCTCCTCGATTGCACTTCATTTTATTGACCACTAGATGTCCTACTCGAGCACTGTCATTGAAGCCTCGACTAATGAACCTTAAAAAGAAAAACACGTGTCGAAGCCTCAACATCGTCTCAATAAACCATCACTCACCTTCAGATGCTTTCAATTCCCGTCTTCAGTGTTGCCAGGTGGTTAATGTAGGCTGATTGTACCAGAAACTCAAAATGCTTGTATTTTCATTGTAAATTATCATACACCCTTCAAAACCAAAATAACAAGAGAGATGTGTCATTCCGCTTCGAGGCATCGAAGAGTGTGTCGAATAGTTATTCAGGAAGATTTTTATGAAGCGCGTATCGAGGCTTGTGTGGATGACGTATGTTGTGACAGGTTTCTCAGAGAAAGTCGTTCTTCATCAAACAGAAAGTTTGAAAGAGTGATACAAGTCTTCCTGGGCCTCAACGAAGTCTGTGGAGGCTCCAGCTCCCAATGAGGGACACAGTTCCAGCCTGCTTTCTCTTTTCACCCTCTTCCTGTCGAAGGCAATGTCAAAGATCACAGGTGTCTCGCTCTGACATCCTGCCTCCCTGCAGGAGTCTCTGCCTCCTCCTCTTTCCAGTAAGACCTCTTTGTGGGTGTTTGGAGATATCAGTTATAATCGTGGATCTTGACACATGATTGACATGTCCACATTCTATACTATATGTGTCTCAGAAACCCTGTTTGATGTAGCTAAATGTGGTAAACATGCATTCCATTTTGTTTCATTCAGACAAACTGCATCAGTTTCACTGTGCTATACTTCATGCGTGTCAAGGTCCCCAACAAGTCACACGTCTATCTTTCTACCAGTCTGTCCCCTTCTCTCTCTCTCTCTCCCTCATTCAGTCAGGATATAGGTGTTGTCCACTGCAGAGGAAGGAAATTCTGTCACTTAGAACAATGGGCCTGTTTCTCTATCTATAGAACCAGAGAGGCTGAGAGCCCACAGAGGGAGCATTTCTTGTTCGCCTGTAGAGAAAAAAGTCAAGATTAACAACAACAAAAAAGGGTGAAGAGAAGATTGGACTTCATGGATTTCAAGAATTAGACATGCATGTATGAATGTGTGACAGGCCTCGAAAAATGGACTTTTGTCGTGGGGAAAAGGACACGTTCAAGATAACTCTTTTTTTTTGAGCTGCATATTTGCATTTAATTGGCAACACGAAATACGCAACAAAAGGATCAGAAGCGACTGTGGGTGAGTGGAGTCAAATACCTTGCAAAGCGTTTAACGTGTGTTATATTTGCACAGATATTCGGGCAATGTCTAGGACAACACGTCATAAATAAAATATTCTCTTTGTAATAACAATGTTAGGTTTGTATGTACATCATCATGTCAAGATATGATCCAATTTGTAATTGTAAAAGCTATTATTTTTTCATCGGTAAAGGTTTCCCCACCAAATTCTAACCACAAGGTGATTGTGGGACTGAAACGGTGGCATTGCGGCCTTCTGGTGTGGGCATTTTCCTGTCACTGCGACAGCTGGACCTGATTGCCACAAAAGACACTTCCTGTTTGAGACACTATATTTTTATGGCCTGATTGGGGAGTTTTGGGTTCATTTCTTTCTGTTTGCTTTCACCATGTTGACAACACGCAGTGGATATCCTGTTGATATATCTTGATGATGACATCATTTTATTGTTTTATTGTTTCGGCGCTGGTAGAGCTGACAAATGTTCTTCATTAAAGTGAAGGGTCACAGTGGAGAGGATGCTGTTGATTTTTACATGTAAAAGCTGAATATGTCATTGTACTGAGGGTTTATTTCCTCGGTCTGTCCCAGATGGAGGGGTCTGGCAGTCCTCGTTTCAGAAAGCTCCATTTCCCAGTGGGTCTCTGGATCAACTCTCCGAGGAAACACTTTGCCAAGCTCGGGGGTCGCTGGCCCAGCGCTATTTCTGTCAAGTCAGTCTGAAGTTCTACTTTATTTGTTTTTGGTGTCCTTTAAACCTTGCCACATTTCACAGTTTTATTTTTGTCCTGTCTGTTTGTCCCTGTTTAGTCATAACTCACAGCTGACTGGTCCCTTCCTTTCTCCTTCATCTGTTTTCCCTGTGCTGTTGTTCCCAGGTCGACCACCAGCTCTGACGCAGCCTCCCTCCACGAGGCCCCCTCTGCTCCTTCCTCTTCCCTTTCGAACTCCACTCCCTCGCTGGCTTCCCCTTCTCCATCCCCATCTCCTTCCCCAGCCTTCCTCAGGCCCCGGCCTGCTGGGCCCCAGTCCCGCACAAAGCGCCTTTCTCACCTCTTCCTGCGGGGGCGCTCCAACAGCGACCGGGACCGGGCAGTGGGGGAGAGGGAGAGAGAGGTCTGGGCCCACTCAGCTGCCCCTTCCACCCACCACTATCTACCCCCTGCTTCTTCCTCTGCACCAGGCCTGATCAAGATCTATGGAGATGCCCTCTCCAGTGGCGCCAACTACCGCTCCCTGCTGGCCAACATTCACTCCACAGCCAGGCAGCTCATTGCCCAAGTCATCACTCGTTACACTGAGAGAGAAAGAGACGAGACAGACGACACAGGTACAAGGCGCCAAAACGTACTGGGACCTCTGCTCCGATCCATTAATGTGAATTGTTTGCTCCAAAAAATGTAACCAATGGGAAATGACTTCATACAAACATAAACAGCAGTGTTATGGAATAATAATTATCCCCTGTCCTCCCTTTCTCCATTACCTTGTAGCGCTCCAAAAACACAGCCCCGAGGACTTCCTGTTGTGTGATGTCATCGGAAAGCCCATCCAGCAGCCAGATGGA
Organism: Aeoliscus strigatus; assembly: GCA_901007665.1. Lineage (NCBI taxonomy): Eukaryota > Metazoa > Chordata > Actinopteri > Syngnathiformes > Centriscidae > Aeoliscus > Aeoliscus strigatus. The sequence goes on from CAAKHB010003758.1 coordinate 16,147, forward strand.
GCTATCAAGTGGGAGACAGAGTGTCGGAGAAGTGTAGCCCCGTGGGAATGTCCCTTGTTGTTAGTGGACATGTGGAGGCCCAAGGACGGATTCGAGCGGCGCTTTGAAATCCAACGGAAGGAAGACTATGAGAGAGAAGAGAGGGAGCGAGAAAAGGAGCGTGAGAGGGAGGGAGAGAATTATCAAGGTATGCACGTCCAAGAATCAACAAACAGGTGAGTCCGATGCTTCACACATGACGCAGGGTCAGATTGATCCTGTGGTTGTCTGGGCAACAGGTGTGCGCTGGCGGCGAAGCAGGATGTCATCAGGCGGCGGAGCAGAAGAAAGCGAGCGTGGTCACCGTGGAAGGAACTCAGAACTCAGGAGGAGCATCAGCGACATGAACCTCAGTCTGCGGCGTCGCCAAGGCAACCATGTCAGCAATGACCCACGAGGCCCTGGGAACCGGGCTAGCAACAATGGAGGAGTGCAGGACCGTAAGAATATCGTGAGCATGATAAACCCACAGCACGGAGAGGTAAGGAGGACGCTACGCTGAGGAAAGCTGCAGCCGACGATGAGTTTTCATGCATCGTGTGCTTCGCTTTCTCAGATTAGAGCGTCAAAGGCTGAGGCCAAGGTCGGTTGGACGAACCAGCCGGCAGAAGACGAGAAGGATTACTCCAGCTGTGACCTCGAAGTGATGTCACAGAGTCTGATCCTTCCACCAACAGACCGGCCCTACTTCCTGTTGTTGCAGGGTTATGACCAGAGCAAGGCAAGGCACCCATACACCCGTAGTAGAGTTCCAATCACACTGACCCACAAACAGGTCGGCTCGCCGTGGCCACACCGGAGTGCGCAAAGTAACAGGCAACTTGTAGGGGAGTCGAGCCAGAGCGAAACGCACACACACACACACACACACACACACACACACACACACACACACACACACACACACACAGACACACAGACACACACACACACACACACCCTGTTCATGACATCATACCTGCATGTCTGTAATCGCCGCATACCATCTGCGTTTCCATCCCTCTACAAGCCTCTCCCATTCAGCATCCGACACAAAACAGCCTCAGAGCTGCACAATGCCTCAACAATTTATCCAGCGCGCGCACAAACCCTACTGTGTACATCACTCCACCTCACACAATGACCTCACACAGGTCTCCTTTGTAGCAAACTGTGACCCACTTCATTCCTTATCGACGAGCTTCTGTTCAACTTAACTGATGCGACATTCATATACTCCATAGCACTTCAAAGATAACAGACCTCCCAGACTGGCATGTACTTGACTTACGCTGTGGTTTTCTTGTCAGGATTTTGTTTTGTACATCATGGCGGGACATACGCATGTGTTTGGGAGAAAACCCACGGTGAGGGAGAGAGAGAAGGATAGAGAGAGAGAGAGGAAAGGAAAGAGGCCTCTGAAGGTGGACACCTTCCTCTCTGCACCTGACCTTTTGGCCAGACATTTAATCGTGAGGAGGGACTCGGCTGTGCCGGCAACGCCCGCCGGACAAGGTAGGGTGCACGCGACGTGAGATACTTGTGAGGTAATCCACGCAGTTTCTGACGTCGTTCTGGTTTCAGCCCTGATGCGGCCTTTCAGAGGAGGTGCCATCACACACAACGGAGTGGCTCTTTACAGGGAGACAGTCCTCAAACCCGGGGATGTGATCGGTCTGGGGAGCCACTTCCTCTTCCTGTACCGCGACCCCCGTGTCACTCCAGCTCCGCCCCTGGCCCTGACCCTGCCATGGCACTCGGATGCCTCCACCGCCTGCTGCCCGTCGGGGCTGGTGGACAGGCAGGAAGCTCTGAGGCAGTACCTGGGGAGTACCGAGGCAGTTTTGAAGTTCCATCCCCGTCATGCTGATGCCTTGCTACAGGTGAGGCAAATCATTTGTATAAGCACTCACGTGAAGTATGACCACTGACAGGTTCTCTGCTCTCTCCTCTCAGGAGATACTGTCCAAAAATTCCTCTCCAGACTCTGGAGGCGGCCCCCTAGCTCCTGCTTATCTCCTGTCAATTATGATAGATCATGCCTCCAAGCACCTCGATCCGGTTCTCACGCCACAGATATTACTCAAGGCAGCAAATCTAATAAAAGAGATTGTCTGGGTAAGTAACAGAAAACGCTGAGTGCACGTCTAAAGACGCAGACGTTCAATGAAATGACAGCATTTCTCAGAGGTCGAGTCCCGGGTTCATCTGTCGAGTTAAATGAAACGCTCTTGTCGTGACCACAGTTTGAAAAGCTTGGCAGGAAACACATCGTGTGGGCAGTTTGAGAGTGCCGCATTCAGTCAGACAGAAAAACCCTCAGACAGACACATGCCCTTCATTGTGGCCTGCTAGGTTGTGGACAGGAGCAAGGATGAGCTGATGTCACTTCCCTCCTGTTGGAAAATGTGCTGTAATTGTCCTGGCTGCAGGGCGAGACTCTGCTGCTTCCCCCTCCGCCTCCACACTAAGCCGAGATGTCTCTCCTCTCTTCTGTCTCCAACTCTCTTTACAGGATAACATTAAGGAATTCGGGGATAAGCATCCCACGCAAAAGTAAGAACATTTTTTCTCCTACGTCATGTTTCCCTTGTTATGAGATCGCCTGAGTGATTCGTGATACATTTGAACCTCAGCTGTTGTGTCTTGGGGAGATTTTTGTGGAATGATGAATACATTGGAATGAAGTGAAATGGCTCAAATAATAACTCGGTCTATTTTTAGGGGAAGTATGCTGTTTAAGAGCGCAAACAAAAACCTGGGTGACTCATTCATTTGGGAATTACACAAATGTGTTCAGTTCCACAGAACCAGAAGGTGAGATAAGCTTGCCCAATGTCCAGAAACTGTCTTCTGACCTTCGACCCCTGATGTTCTGGATGTCCAATGCCACGGAGCTCCTGAACTTCTTCCAGGTTAAGGTTGAAGCGATGGAGAGAGAATGGGAGTTTGAGGGTAAGAATAATAGAAACTACAAAAGCACCAAGCAGCTTGTTTCCATCTATCATCTACATTCAATTCATCTACTCAAAAAATTCATTAATCATGAAAACATGCCCGTAGCATTTGAAATAACGCGGATGTCATTCATAGTCAATTCATATATTCATAGTTCATTCGTTCATCTTCGCCCGCTTGCTCCGGTTACGGGTCACGGTTGTTCTGGAGCGGATCCCTGCGGTCAACGGGTGAACGCCAGAGTACATGAAGGACAGACAACCAGTCACACTCACATTCAGCATGCTTTTGGAGGTGGGAGAACCCACGCAGACTCAGGGAGAACATGTAAAGATCACACAGAAAGATCCCCCAGGCCAGAAAGCAAACCAGGGACCTGTCTAAACCCCCATCCTTTCAATCAACAGCTAAAGACGCTAACCACTGGTCCACAGAGTCAGTCCACTGCTGCTATTGTGGAGTTCTAGACACAGATGCTGAAAATGAGGAAAAATCCTTCAACAGGTTCCTGGATACAGATGGTTCCGGAACACCACCAACATTTAATCATCTGGTCCTGGTCCATTAGCAGCATTTACTGAACATTTCATTCAAATCCGTTCAGAACGTTTCAAGTTCTAAGAGACAGACAGACGGACTTGGCGGAGGTCATGAGTCGAGAGTATAAAAGGGACAAACATATACCTACAAACTACAACTGAAGGTTACCGTTGTTTGTTTACAGCTCCTGGGGACCCGGTGTTGACGGCTGACATGGACACCTGCTCAGAAGCCCTGGCGCAGCTTGATGACGTCATCATGCACACCTTCCAGCAGTGTGTCTATCACCTCACCAAGGTGTCGTACTCCAATCTGTCTTTCCTCCGATATGCCGCCAATCACGTCCCAGTTTGAACAATAATAACAAGTGTCTGTCCTCTCTGCCTACAAAGACCCTCTACTCCCTTCTTCCAGCCCTCCTCGACACCAACCCTTTCTCCAGTGAGGACAAAGACAAGGGAAAGGACGGGGCACGCGGAGCAGAGGGAGAAGAGAAAAGAGAGGCGGACGACGTGTCGGCCTTACCGCCGAGAGTTGCCGGGCTGGTGGAAGTGTATCGCTGCTCCCTGAAGCTGTCCCGGGAAGCGTGTCTGTCCCCTCCACTCACCTCTCAGACATTTGGCTACCTCTTCTTCTTCACCAACACGTCTCTGCTCAACACTCTGCTGGAGAGAGGTGAGTGAGCCTACTCGCTGTCAAACGTGCTGTCACCACACACTTTTCTAATTGTTGTCTTTCTATTTCGGTCCACTTTATTCCTCTTCTTCTTCTTCTTCTTCTAAGATGGGCTATTTTCGTGGTCCAGAGCCGTCCAAATCCGTACGAACCTGGACCTGGTTCTGGACTGGTTACAGGGGGCGGGATTAGGGGACATTGCCTCTGAGTTTATGAAGAAACTGTCAGTTATTGTCAACTTTCTATGTATTCCAAAGACCCGCCTCATTCAGGTAACAAAACATACCTGTTCAGGTCTCTCCCGAAAGGTGTATTTTACCTCATCTTTCTCTCTTTGACCATCTCCTCTTGTAGTCATCCTGGGTCAGTTTACAGGAGGACCACGCCTTGTTAAGCCCCGCCCAGCTGCATCACCTGCTCACCCATTACAAGCTGGGACCAACCAGAGCGACACCAGCATCCTGGGCTCCTCCACCAGGCACAGAGCTCAGTGGAGGTACGAAATAAACCCTGTCAAGTGTTGTCATGGGCACATTGGTGCTTTAAAAAAGAAACAACTTTCATTTAAAGTTCACTTCTGTAGACTTTGGTGTTCAGGAGATGTCAGCAAGTTGGTTATAAGCCACTCACGTAGTCCAGGTAGATACTAAGTGTGGATAGAAAATGGGGTCAAAAGTAAATGAAATTCTAATATGATATGGGCTTAACTTTTGTTTTTAAAACATTTGCTATAACTGTGTGAGCGTAGGAGCGACATCACATCACAAAACGTGTGGTAGATGAGCCACGATAACACAACGGGTTACAATTTGAGATGAGGCCAAAAAGGTGCAGAATTATTCATCAAGTCATCTCGTGTTTTTAGATATCTTTGAGAGCTTTCTGGACCATCCTCCTCTTATCCTGCCAAATGAGACTCCACGCCTCGACCTCTCCCAGCCCATCCCGAGCCCTGAGCTCCAAAAGGAAGTGACACGTCTCCGCACCTTCTTGTGGGGACTGGACCAGGACGAGCTCCCTGCCAATCAGAGGACTCGGCTTTAAGCGAGCCCAAATATGTCTTTATGGATGTCACACAGTAAAAAAAGTATATATGCTGTATATCACCAAAAAAAAGAAAAAGCAAACAAACCACCAAAGAAAATCCAAACTGGACTTTTGTTTTGTTGGCTGATTGTGTGTGGTCATGACTTTTCCATATCAATTCATGTATTCATGTAGCTAATTCAAAGAAATACATCGGCTTTGGTTTCTCTCCAAAACTGTATTCTAGAACAGGGAGTTAAACCTCTTTCTTGGACCATGTGTTGTTCTGCTTTACATGTGCTTTCATGTATGTTTTCAAACTGCTTGATTTTAATAAAATTCTGAATTCTACCCATAAGACCAACAGTTTCCATATGATCTTTAAGCTTGTTTCCCACAGTCGGGCCTCTGGTGGTTGGCACTCGCCCCAGCTCCAGCAGGATAGAGGCCCTCCACAGGGTGGCGATAGAGGACTCAGTCCCCTCTGACATGAAGTGATGAGTCTGCAGGTAGAACTTAGGACTGAAGACTGAGGACTTGATCAGAGAGACTTGTGTCTTTGGAGCATTATTGGTGTGCTCCAGGGGTACGTTGTCATTTCCTGTAATAACCCTTGCGTTTGAGGCAGGGTGACTCAAGCAGGCAAATTAGACTCTGACGACCACACACTAAATGTATCTTCACCAAAGCAGGCCGATGTAAAGGTCAAAACCGGTGACTTATTACCTGAGGAAGGGAGTAATTTCCCTTTTGTTGATGTGGCATAACCAAGTGGTCTGATCATAGCCCATGAGTTAGCATTTCATGAGAGTGGAATAATCCTCTGCCTATGAAAACGTGTGGACGTTGAGCAAGAAAATTGATGAGAAACAGGTGATATCATCTTTTCTAATCAGAAACTAGCTGAATCATTTGCACTTCTCCGTTCTCCAGATCATTTCCCTGTCAAGCCACCCAGAAAGAAAACAAGCTGTCTGACGTCTCAGCTCACGTTATCATGCTTCCTCTCTTCCGGTCAGCTTCCCAGATTCACTCTTTTACTGTAAAAAGCTTTCAAAAACAACATGTCAGTGCCGTGAGAAACCCCTGCTTACATCATCGGTGTTGCCTCCGGCTCTGTCCCCCCAATATTCTCACATGAAAAACACATGCTACTGACCAAGACCAGTTATAGATGGTGAATCATGACAAGAGCCCCCCCTGTGGTTCCATTTATCAATTAAGCAATTGTAATCTCTCTCATTTGGAATTCAGTGCGGAGTGAGAGTGTGTTTGTGTGCTAATTTCAACTTTCCGGTAATGTCATACAGATGTTGTCTGCAGACTTATAATGTGACACAGATGGGCCTCAGACTGGTACAGCTCCATGCTAATAGTGTGATATTTTGCACAGCAGTCTGACACCGTGATGAAACCAGTGTCTGACTCGTGTTCACGAGCGCGTAGGCTTCAGTAAGCCCATGACACACAGTGGACTTTCTGTGATCTCACTGTGACAGACGAAACGTCATAAACACTTTCACCCAGAATCGCACACACACACACACACACACACACACACACACACACACACACACACACACACACATAGGCACGCACACAAGCACGAGTCAGCCATCTTTACCCAGGTGCAGAGTCTCACACCTGTTGAAGCGTCTCTCTGTAATTAGCCCGACGCAATTATCATCCGCGGCTGCCGGGGAGGGCGGGAAGACAATGGGCCAGTTCTTCTCCCCCTATCATCTCCATCTCTCCTTCTCTCTCCCTGCTGTCGAGTAATGAAAGATTCCTCCCTTCTTCAAAGAGACGGAGTTTCCTACAAAACAGCTGAGTCAGAGGAGCAAAAAGAGAAAAGGATGAACAGAAAAGCAAAACAGTAGGGAGGCAAACGTGGTAACGCAACCCGGCTGGTGTGAGGCCCGGCGGACCACAGCCATCGTGTTCATTGTTTTACACACAGGAGTCATTTTCAGGAACCAGAAAAAGCCCGTGGCTCTCACGCTTAACACTTCCAGCCACAAGTTGGCACGGCCCCACTATCTATTTGTGATCTGGTAACGTTTAACCTGAACCCCCACGTCATCCCAAAGCCTGCAGTATAAGGAGGTTTTTCAAGTCGTACGTCAGGGGAAAGGGCAGAACACGATGACTGTAGGGCCACTGATGGAGGTTCTGAGACATGTACTATCAGGAAATTAGAGGGGGAAGTGTGAGGTTTTCAGTCCAAAGTAGTCATCGTTACCAAGTATTGCGGAGTTGGGTTTCTTAAACTGTTGGGGGACCTAAATTGTCTTTTATCCTGTTCCCACATGGCAAAGAGAGGAAAATTACTTTTATGAGTCTGGCTCCACAGAAATGAAGAAAAATGTCTCATTTTGCGTCTCATACTGAAACTATGTAAGGATCTGTCTGCATGACACAGAGCCAGAGACACAGCAACAGACTGAAACAAAGTCAGAGTGGAATATTGTTGGCTGCCGCGAGCCGAGTCCTGCATGTAAAGCAACGCAGGGGAATCTCTGTTAGCTCAGACAGGCAAAGAGACAGACTGGGGGTGTAGGAATCTGCATGAGTCGCGAGCACAGTGGAGAGAGAGTCAGAGGTGCCCTGAGGGAAATCGGTCAGATTCAGACAGACGACAGACCTGCGGCCACGGCTGGAGATGAGGAGACTTGTAGATGAAACGGACTAAAAGGTCAAGAGAAAAGCCTCTAAAGGGCAGATCTGTTTTCTTCTGGTTACATCACCAAAAACGTACACACAAACTTTTCTTTTTGGTGAGCACATGCATGCCCCTGACACAAAAATGCACACAGGCACATGCAGGCGTATAAAAGAAGCCCTGTGAGGTCAGATCCACCACGCTGAGGCTGTCCACTGTTAGTAGGACGAGCCAGCTCAGCCTCACAGTCTCACTGGCAGCTACAACCACCACCACCACCAACCACGGTGCCCTGCCTTGCCCTGCCCCGGCCCTCTCTCCACTGGCGGCTGTCTGTCCTGGACTGCCGTTGGATCTCTGGGGCAGGAGTGCATTTATGTGTGTGCTTTTCAGCTCAGGACGCAGCCAGTGCCACCAATTTGGGCTCGTGGTCTTTTCCTCTTTTCCAAAATGTCCGCATCTACCTTTTCCCTGCGTTCTTTCTGTTTTCCTGCCTCTCATTCTTGCTCAGTACGCTTCTTTCGGGCCGGGGGGCCTGTGGGCCTGTGGGTAGGGGCCTTATTCCATCAGCGTGGGGCTTCTGTCAGAGGCTTGTTCCATTTTGCGTCATGGTGTTGACTGAACGGACCCCACACTTTACTCCCATAGAGCTATGGGGTTGGGCTGCCGGCGCGGGCTAACGTGGCCCCGTGTTCAGCGTGGTAATCTGATGGCCATGTTTATTTTATGTAGCTCTCCTTTGATGGAGCAGAAAAAGTCTTTGGGCTTTTTGTTTCAGCACTTTCACTGCCAGGTCAGAGGTGCTCGCCGTGGTTACGCTCAGGAAGAATAATATTTGCCCTTATATTCGCTCCAAACAGGCTTTTTTCCATATTAGTGTCAGGGATACTCTTTGGGTTTCTGCCTTCCACTGATTCGGCACACTGGAGGTGAAGGGTGGCGGGGGGACCGCGCCTAAATAGCGTAGCTCCCTGGAGGATAATTGGGGTGTTCCACAGGTCGTCCCCAGGGCCTGTTCCTATACCCCTGAGTGAACCCTCGTCACACTCAACTGCGGTCTTGAGCGACAGCCCTGCAGCCTTATATATATAAGTCATAGTAGTGAAGGAAAACACACGCAAAAACACAGGAAAAACTCTCCCGCCTGTATGTTGCCCCAAGTTCCACCTCAGCTGTCACTAGTCCAAACATCCCAGGGGTTCTTTTAAAACCGGTACCAAAAAAAAGAAAAGAAAAGATGTGCCTCTCCTTGTCTGCTCATGCCGTTCACGGCCTCATCTCCAAACTTCGCCTAGCTGCCTTGTGTCAAGTGGGTTGAGAAGCCGGAAAACCGCACATTTGAGGTTTCGACCCAAAAGACGAATGAGTCTGAACTGTTCATGCTCACTAAGTGAAACTCGGACCCCTAATTTGTTCTGTACAACAGCACCGTGGGCCGTCTCTGGTGCTGTCTCTCGTCCTGTGGCTCGTGGAAAGAACTTGCTTTGTCATGTATGAGGACATTTCGCTTCAAAGATTAATTATTGTGTAACAAAAAGAAAACACATCCCAGATCCGGCGCCAACAAACTGTGATCACAGTATGGGAATAAATCACTTTCACACCACCGTTAAATACCCTCGGGCGTCGTGTACGTGTAATGTTTCACTTCCTGCAGTATTTACGGTCGGAATACAGAAGAGACAGGTTGAAACAATGAAAACACATGGAAGCGCTCACATATTGAATGGATGAACAGAAACTGGATCTGCAATCTTGTATCTTTCTATAAGTGTCATGTAAAACCATATACAGTGGTTAGGGTTAGTTATTGCACTGTTATTACACCTCTATATGTCTCTGTGTGTTATGTTCAAAGTCACTGGACATGTGTCGGCCCTCTCCTGTGACTGTGAAGTATGTGCTTACTCACTGACTAGGAACTACTGATGTAATCCAGGGGAAACAGGGAAACGAGGGTGTGGGGGAGTGGGGGGGTCTGCTTCTCTGGTGGTAGGTAATCCAATCCCTGCTGGTGCAATTTAGCAGCTCAAAACAATTACCAGCCGGCTGCCTCTACATCACCACCCACCGCCAGACAAAAGGGACGCAGACCTGGCGTGTTCATCGATGTAAAGTCAGATTTAATAGGTCACTACAAAGTCGGGGGTAATCTGAGATCAGGGTGTGGAGATGTGCGTGCGGTTCAAACTGAGTTTGACAGCCGCTGCAGATGGCCCAGTGTGGGGCAGTGACTCATAAAGAGGTGCTGTCCGTCAAAGCCAGGGACTCAGCAGCTTGAAACGGGCTGACGAGGTGCGTCGTCTCCTGCTCCTCCCCCATTGGCCCGATCAAAGACTGATCGAAGGAGATGGCCTTTCCGGTGACGTACCTCTGTCTCTGCGTTTTCTTCCTGTCTCACACACGTTCTCGCCTCCTAGCGTCCTTACTCCGACGTCTGTTTAACATCCCTGCCGTCACTATCTTCAATTCACCACCCTTTGAACATCCCCTTGTTTTTTCAAATGGTCTCCATCCCATCCATCTCCTTCGCTGGTCATTAGCACGTTCTTCCATCACCTCTGAGCAGTCAGTCCTTCCCACCCATCCCATTTCGTTCTTTTCCTTTTACATGTGTCACCACTCCATCTTCGTCATCACTCGCTTGCTCGGATAACCGTTGCGACGGCGTTTATTATCTTAGTGTCAGCCTTAGACTTATGTCTGTCCAGGCGTCCCGTTCCGGTCCCAGTCTCTGTCGTCATCCCTTTCATTTCTCCCTAGTGATTGTCTGTGCGCCTGTTGTTTCTGGGCTTTCAGTCCACTCTGATGTGGGGAATTTCCTTCTTATCGTTCATTGAGCCATTCCTTGAATTCCTGGCATGTTTCCTGGCACTACCGTGGGTCCGGCCAGATGAGAGGGCGTCTGTAATGCAAGGCAGGCACTGAGGCCAGCTAACACCATTCCTACATGCAGCAGTGACCTTCTGATGAGGATGGACGGTGTGATTGATGAAGAGAAAGAATACAAGGAGCCAGGCAGAAAAAGGAGGGGGAGACATAAACAGACCCTGGCGGAGGGTTGTAGCGGTAATGTGTGTGTGCTGTGTGCCAAAAATAGAACATTCTTGGATGGCTTTCATTTCTTCAAGACCTTGACTCAGACCCATTGATAAAACAAGACATGTATGGCATTTAAATCTCTCCCGACGGAGCAGTTTGTGGTTAATTGGCAACAGCAAGGGGTCAAAGTGCACATAATCATTGGGAGCGAGAATAGAGCTAGCAGAATACTTTTCATGTCATTCCCCTTAGTCACAGCCCTCTGATGATAAAAGCGGTTCAGTAACTGCTCAACAAACAAAAGCTTTCGCAAATTGCCATAATTCTCAAAGGTCGGGGTAAATAAAACTAGAGGGATGGTGGGTTGTGACAGGTCGGGCTACAAATAAAAGATGTCTGTCAGACTTGTCAGCCGGAGGTAATGACACCGGCGGTGAAGAAAAATGCGGGCACAAACATCGCTTCCCTATCTTTCTCTCACTGCTCCGGAGATAAGATAGTTGGTCGGCGAAAGTATGGACAGTTCACGGTTTGTATAAACACTGACAGTAAATCTGTCTCCACGTGGAATGAGACAAAAACAAACTGCGATACAATAACAGCTGCAGAAAGGTCTATCTAAAAAAGGAAGACAGTGTATCTTCTGTGCTGTGTTTGCGCCGCTTTAAGTCACTTCAAACCAAAGTTGACATTTCAGTGAACTTGAGGTCCACCTCCCCTCCCTTTGCGGTCGAAGCACAGCCTACTGAATGTGGAGAGAAGTCTTTTTGATTTCCAAACATTTTCAGATGCACTCAGCCTCCGAAACTGTTGTCTTTAGCACCGTCTGTGCGCGACTTCAGAACGGACGCCCTGACAACGCGGATATGAAATTTCCTTTCCTGTGTTTGCACTAAGTTATGATGAAATTTACACACTGTCTACGGCTGACGCACGGGAAGTGGTCAGTGGAACGACACCGTAAAATCAATACAGCTGCTCGTGTGCTGCGTTATAAGTGGTCCTATCTGCTATTATTGTTGTGGGAGGTTGATTTACGATTGTTAGCGTGTAATGAGCATTAATTTAATGAACGGTCAGCGAAGAATGGGGCCTAAGTGCGTCAGCATTCATAGAAACAGCCGGGCCATGTCAGGTTAAAGGGGGATTGTGGGTGATAAATTGTTTTAAATGCTGGAGTAAACTGTCTTGCAGACGTAAGCGTGTGTTTGTGTCCATACGTCGGCAAAAGGGCACGGTCCCGCCCCCGTGGGACTGAGGCCACATCGGTAGGGCAAACTGCAACGTCACAAAAGTCGTCTTCTCTTTGTCTTCCCGCTCCCGTCAGTCCTTCCCCGTCATTTCTCCAAGCCCCCACTCACTCACACACACACACACACACACACACCCCTCCCCATTTCCCCAGAGTGTTTGTCAGCAGCTCTCGGCTTCCGTGGAATAACATGGCAACTGGCGCAGTGTGTGGCTGACGCAGATGAACGGCGTGCCGGCAAGTCGTGGTCAGCTTTTGATACGGTATATATCACTCACAGACCAACACAGATATAGTAACTAGCCACAGAAATGGTGCAAGACCGACAAAAGGAACATAGAATGCACAAATGTCTCCGGGGCAACTTTTCTGCAGATGGGAGAATGGTTCGAAAATAGAACTTGCACTTTCTCGCTCCTCTTTCTTCTGATGTACTTTCTGGAGTTGTATGCTGGTTCATTAGGGTTGAAATATTCCATCCCACTGACTAAATGATTTAGAAACACATCCATGCTTCAGTAGTTTGGTAATGTTTATGCTTCCCTGAGCCAACTGCACACCAGACGGCAAAAGAGGAAACAGACGACAGGTGAAGAGACGGATATCACCTGGAAGCGAGCATGAGAGAAAGTGAGAAAGTGAAAGGAGATGAGGAAAGAGTGAGAGACAGAGACAGAGAGGGATGCAGACAGGACACGCAGTGACAGGGGAGGAAAGAATGTTTAGGGAGACTGAGAATGGCGGGAGGGAGAACCGGAGGAGCGAGCAGGAGCTCTGAGACAGACGGTGGCTCTCCACTAGATTAACACCAGTCTGAGATGAAGGAAGAAAGCAGGGTCGATGGAAAGAGTGTTTGCACAGTAAAAAGTTCCCTTTTACGTGGGTTGCTTGCTTCCCCTTGTACCCCCCCTTCCCCCCCCCATCTCCTTCCCTTTCTCACACTCCGTCTGTGACCTGTTGCTTCAGCTCGTTCATTCACAGATTTCCTCACACGCAGACGCAAAACCGTCAACGCAGGGCGAGTGAACGCGAGCAGGTGAGCGACGCAGAGTCCGAGGGGGTTTCGGCTGACTTTGCTGTTACACATGCACGCACACACACAAACACACACGCGCACGCACACACTTTGTTGTGTCACCTTCCATAAAGTTTGGTTTCCAAACAAAATGAGCCTCGTAAATGTGTGTTTAATAGAGAGCTGATTTAAACATTTTGGTCCTCCGGTTTATGCTGGGAGAGACGTTTGCTTCATGCTCTCCCTTTCATCCCTTCATCCTGCCCTGGCTAGTGGAGGAAAAGTGCAATAATGATGCTGGTTAATGTCCTCCTTTAATGGTCTAATAAAAAAAGCAAAGCAACAGATGCACAACAGCCATATCTGTCTCGAGTGGGCTGCGCACATGGAAAAGGAAAAGAGCAATTGACATGCATAATTTGTAAACCGCGTCCATGGAGAGTTTTCCCAGCGACAGACATGCCAGCTGTTGTGGGTGGGAGGGGGATTCGGGGGACTAAAGAGGGTCCCGTTTCATGTATCTGAGGACAACAGCACATTAACACTGATCACTGAGAACGACAGTTATAGACGTCACTTTATTGGCCAATGAGAGCAGCACCCTTCTGTGTGTCACCGTCCCCCTCGCTTCCCCCCCAACACACACACCCCAAACTATTAACACAC
>CAAKHB010003758.1:34074-57293 GCA_901007665.1 Aeoliscus strigatus
GGTTTACGGCTGAGGGGGGGGGGGGGGGGGGGCAGTTGGAGCTGATGCTTCAAAGTCAGAAGAGAAGAGGAAGATGCTCCTGATTCTTTTGTGCTTCACCTGTAATTATCATCATTTCACTGTGGTTCCCTTCCATCGCCTTGTATTTGAACTTGAAAGGGGGGGGGGGATGAATGAGCTTAGTGTTTCAGAGAGTTGACTGTGCTTGCTGTATATAATTTATACCAGCGGCTCATATAGCTACTATCCAGTTGCAGGTGTGACAATCAGCAGCATTCATTCACAGGAGAAGCAGCGATGGTGATATTTGGTGTCAGAGCTTTAAATGATATAATCATTTGCGCTGAAGCCTGTGAAAACATGAATCTGAAGATCCCTCAGCCAAGTCTGGAGCTATTGTTTATACTGTGGTGCAATATGTTCCCCTGGAGTTGACAGCAGAGGCCTGAGGTCATCATCATGATGTGGAGATGACAGCAGCGCCTCTCCGTTAATTGCTTCCGTTCTTGTTGTCCCCCCCCCACACACACTCTCTCTCCAGTGCTGCTCGACTCCTCCTCGTCTCTTCTCTTCTCCCTGTTATTGGCTCAACTGCCGGTGTTCACGACGGCCTCCCCGGTCCCCCACCGGCGGCCCACTGACATGGATAAACTGTCCAATCAGACCAAAAACCTGATCAAGCTCACTCAAGAACTGCTGGTAAGTGACCCCAGCTGCTGATTGGACGGCAGGTCAATTAGGGTGCAAATGGAATCTGATCGGTGCAATAATTGGCATTGTGGTGGTCTGAGAACAGTTCTTAGAACTGAAGATTCACACAAAATACAAGTCCACATGCCTGCCAATTAACCCAGCGAGACATTACAGTGTTCTAAGTTTAGGTTATCATCCATCTATTGGAGGCGGCTGTGGCTCACGTGGGAGACTGGGTCCTCCAGAGTCTGTGCCGAAGCGCCCTTGAGCGAGACACTGAACCCCAAACTGCTCCTTACGCTGCGTCAGTGTGTAAATGTATGTTAGAAGCTTTGTACAGCAGCAAGTGAAGGAGACTGTGAACGGGCGAACAAGAAGCTTCTCGGATGAGTGGAGAAGGAATCCGAATAAAACGGTATTGTCCATTGCAGAGCAGTGGAAATTTGCACAGCACAGAGCCACACACACAAATCTAAGAACCCTGGGTTGACGTGATTCAAGCAAACAAGTCCAGTTGTCTACAAATTAACCCAAGAAGACACAGGTAGAAGAGCAATGCTACCTCCAATCGGACTTAAGCTGCTTTCGTTAATGCCAGCCGGCTGGAGTTCATGTGCAGGTTTGGATCAGGGAGAGATTTGACCGAGTGATCTCACTTTGTATCCAAACTGGACCAGAAAGGAGGGGTGGTCTGACTCAGCAGCCTCCTGGTCTGCCTGGTCACCGTACCGGGAACATTGGTGGCTGCGAGTGCAAAGCTGGGTGAAAGGGACAGAGACAGAAAATGTCGATGTTGCAATTTCCTATCTCCTGACAACTTAAAACTTAGAAATCTCAAGACAAACTTAGAACTGCTCATCGACACCGTACCTGCATCCGAGCTAACGGGGAGCGCATCACCCACAAGATGACAAAAAGGAATATCATGTTTACACAGAAACATGTTTGCGTTTTGTGGCGAGACGGTGCAAATGCGGAAAAGACTGGAAGCAGCATTTTGCCGCCCACCCCCGCCCTCCTCTCATGAATTGTCACTTGCCCATGTTGTATGAACATGCCTGGCTAGGACTCGGGGTTTGTTGACAGCCGAGGGGTTAGGAAAATCAGATCTCAAAATCAGGTCTGTGGCCGCTGAGTGTGTCTGTTTTAACAGGTGAAAAGAAAGCGGGATCATATCTCTGGATCTTTGGTTATACATGACTGATCCAGATTCTATTTTTGCATTATGCAAATCTCAAACCTTGTTTGTTCAGGAGATTAAACCAAAAATAGCCACATACTCTCTCTAGTCTTGGTCAGTAGATAGTGCTTAGCAACTTGTGTTTGGTTTGTGTGTGTGTATATTTGTTGCTAATGGCCATGTGTGAAGGCACAATATTAGATTTAGTCATACAATTTACCTGTCACTGGACAAATAAAGGTCTATCTTATCTTATCTTAATACAGCAGGATTATTGTCGATTTCATTCGTTACTGTGTGTAATTCTTCTAGAGGGATGATAAAGTCAAGGAAAGATAAATTAGAATCTGTGGAAAGTCCCGGCAAGAACAGCAATACAACGTAGCTTTAAATGCAATGGCTTATTTCAATTTTTGTATATTTTTGTGTCTGCATGACGCTGTAGGGATACAGATTTGTGTGTATATGTGTGTGTGTGTGTGTGTGTGTGTGTGTGTGTGTGTGCATACATTTGCGTGTATGCATTTTTGTGGTCCTGCGTGTGTCCATTGAGACGTCTGTAAATAGTCTCCGTTGGGTGAGTGTGCTGTTTGGTGTTTTACTTCTGGTCGCCACAGCAAAGGCACTTGATAAAAATCAAAAAAAAGATTTATCACATTCCAGTATTTGCATTCAGGAAGAAAATGGCCGGATGCTGTGTTCTGTCGGGTCAGGTCACGATCCACGGTGGAGAGAGTGAGAGAAGGAGGATGAAGGGAGCAATTAAAGGCAGAGAGGATGCAGCAAAAAAAAAAAACACCAGAGATGAAGAGATCAGAGAGCCATGTAGATGACAAGCTAGTGGCGAATGTGCACGCATGTATGTGCATGCGGTGTTGCATGTGCTTACGCACCAGGTATGAGCGAGAGGAGGGAGAGGAAGAAAGGGATGGACGAGGACAAAAGCAACAGAGACAAAACATTGGACCACAACAGCTTATGAAAGGCTGATGGGGAGACGTGAGAAGACAATGCAGCACATTCATCGCAGAAAAATCATCAACACAACCAACTGGAGGCAAGGAAAACGCTGAATAATAGCTTAAGGAAGCACTAAGTGCACACAACCTGTTTACACAAAACATTTCTGAGTACTAATCAATGTTGTTATGTTCCTCTGGTGACTGGAAGTGACGCATGCCACATCAGTCATCTCCATTTAGTCCCATTCATTTCAGAATCAGGCACACGTCTTTAATACCAAAGTGTTCTACTGTTGCTGTCTATTTGGGAGGTAGAATTCCATAAACCTGCGTGTAAACGTGTTGGTTACCCCCCCCCCGGTGGCCATAAAGAGCACTGCGGCGGCTGCCTGGACATCGTTTACGACACAACTCGAGCTGGGCAGCAGCACTGCGTCATTCTGTCTTTTTTATAGTGACCCTGGAGTTTCCCTACAGCCTCCTGTTGTCTGTCCCACTTGGAGCTTTCTTAGTCACTGCGTATGTTGTTATCCTCCCTCTCTGTAAACAACATCCTGTGGGTTCAGGTCATTTGCTCTTATTGTTGACATTTGGGGAGGCAGAATGTGGGTGAACTCACACTGACCCAATCGACCACACTCCCCTCAGTGAGAGCTACTGTCTCCAAGCACAGAAAACAGTGCTCCAACGGAGGTGCCGGACTAATACTTTCCTCGTGTTGCCGTGACTTGTCTCAGGATTGGTGAAATTGTGCTGATGCAAATTACTAACATGCTGCTGTGTGCTGTTGTATTCTCTTTCAGAGGGAGCATGCGTTTGACTCAGATGTGGAGCCCCGCTGGTTTGGGTCTCTGCCAGAAATGAGAAACAGATCAGTCAATGACCTCAACAATCTTGAGGTAATGGTCTGATCACACATTTGTGTGTGTGTGTGTGTGCTTCTGCAGGGAGAGGGGCTGGTCTGGTTGGAGTCACACAGTTACGTCTGGCCACTCCCGTGCTGAAGTATGTCTTTGTTGTTTTCCAGCTGAAGCCCACGCTGTCTCAGCTGCATGCAGACCTGAAGCTGTATGAGCACCACTTCGAGTGGCTGAACAGGGTCTCGAAGAAGCACCACAACCCCGCGCTACCCAAGCTGGTGGAGATGATCAAAGAAATGAAATCGCTCATCAATCTGCTGCACCGTCAGGTAAAAAGCGCTGAGCCCCTCCCCCAGGATAAAAGTTCAATCCCCCTGCGTGTCCTTCAGCCAAATAAATTGGTTGTCTTGCTCTTGACCTACAGATGCTCAGAGTCGAAGCACCAAGGCTGACTCCAGCCACTCCGTCCCTGCCTCCTCACCTTCCCTATCAGTTTGATGTCCTGCAATCCAGCCACGAGCTCCTCCAGCACTTCAAGCTCTTCTGTGACTGGGCGTACAGAGCGTTCATCAGCCTTAAACCCAAGATTTCTGCAGTGCAATGATGCCCCCCCCCTTCCCCGCCCCGAAACTGAACGGCTGCAGAGCCAACAAGAGCGCATGGAGTCCCACCTCACACGCAGGGGAATCAGGACCATGTCAGCGTGCACTGTAGCCAAAGGCATCCTAAGAGGCAAACGACGACCTGTGCTGAAGCATGTCGTTCCACCAGAGCCAAAGTGGATAACCAGTACCAACCATTTCAGCAAACTGACAGTTTATCTAGGACGATCATAGTTAACGAAACATTTTCTTCAAGGCCTTGTTCGTGACCATGTTATTTATGTATTTATTTATTTATTGACTGCTAGTAATTTATTTAATTTTATTTATTTGAAGTTGTAATGTGTCACTCTCATCTTTCTTTATTAACGTGAGGGCAAATAAACTGCCCGTGTCGTTCTTTCATGTCATCTCTCTTTTTGTCTTGTGTCTCACTGATTCTCAAGGAAAACACAGTAGCATTTCCTGAACCTGTAGCTCTGATAGTGAATTTCCTTTAAACTAACCTACTAAGAATTTCTGTATGTCTTCAATCCAGTAGATGTAGCAAACATTTTGTCACCGTTTGTCACTCAGCAGTGCCCTTAAAGTAAACATTGCCAATGTGCCACATATTCATTTGACAATTAATTCAAAATTCATTCATTCATTAAATGCAAGGATGGTTGGCGAAAACAAGCGAATGCTTGGCAAAGCTTCTAGTTTTACATGCCTGATACTTGTGTTCTGCATGAGAAGGCATATCTAATATTGTGGTAAATTTGTTTGAATGTGCCCTGTTGCTGAGCACTGATGGACCTGATTAGACTCTTTGCACAATCTTGTTAGGATTAGCCTCTTAGATGAGTGAGACGGCTGATTTGAACCTGTACTTTGGGGTTAAAAAAAAAGAAGAAGAAGAAGAAGAAGGAGGAAAAAAAAGTTTTGTTTCTCTTTTTAAACACCCAAAGCCTTAAAATACTATGTATTGTGACACTATATTCTGTACAGGTGTACATACATGTACATGAATGTAAATTGTTGTATACAATGCTTTTGTGTATCATGTTGTTTTCTACAATATAATGTAGATCACTAATTTCATCACTATCATTCTGTCCATTCTTATTCTAGTATTTGTTACAGTATTGACTATTTATTTAAGTGACTTGGTGGAACTATTTATTTTGTGCTGCACAGGAGCAAGTCTCCTATCTTTTTATACTTTTATACAGTTTTTAATCCGTAATTACTATTATTATAGCATACTGTCTAAATTATTGTAACATCAAGATGCCTCTTCCACACACTGATTGGCCTCAATGTGAAATATGTGCCTTGGTGAAATAAATACTACAGAATGTGCACAATGGTTTTGGGTATTTCATTGATTTAATTCTGTTTGCGACATCAGAAATATGTCAAACATCAGACCTTCAGTGCCTAAAACCGTCTTTTCATGACATTCAGTTCAACTACAGCTCTATTGTAATAATAAAAAATAATCCTATGTTTCAGTGCAAAGTATCTTTTTGTTATGCCCATTCAGCGATTAATATCAAATCATGAAACTGTCAAACGAGCCTGCAACTGCAACAGGCACATACTGCATTTCCCAGAGGTCTTTGCGCCACCGCTCAATAACTATGATATGTATTTTTAAAAAGTACGTAAAATCGTTTGATATGTTGGTTATACGTAACTAACTAACTAACTAACTGACTATCAGATAGAGATACTTATCAAAGCACAGACGTTAGAGATAGTTCTAAGTGTGATTATATCGCGTCAATCTGGCTGCGGAAGCTGTCAGCCAATGGAAAACACGCATGAATCGGAGCAAACAACCAATCCCAGCAGCTGTTCTTGGGAGGCGGCATCGGGCGGAGAACTGCTGTTAGTCTGCGCCGTGTTTATTGTTAAGGTTGTGTGGATTAGCACTGCGGTACCCGTTTCCTGCTCGTAATATCAACAATATCTATTTACTATGAGTCAAAGACGAGCGGTGAGTACTGCGCTAGCTCGTGTTGTCTACGACTCCTTCTGGAAACGTTTCTTCATGCTTTTCTGTTCTGACGGCAGCTGAACGCAGGCCAGCAACTGTTTCTGTTAATAAACACTAAAAACGAGGCATCTTTTGTGGTGGGTATTGCGGTGCTGAGGGGTTACAAGTGTGTGTGTGTGTGTGTGTGTGTCTGTCTGTCTGTCTGTCTGTCTGTCTGTCTGTCTGTCTGTCTGTCTGTCTCATCGCTGCACTGCTGGACAGACAGAAAAGAAGTGATAGCCAGCGGACAAACAGCCCAGCAGGGAGGGAAGGAGCAGCCTTCTAGGCAGGAGGGAGGGAGGGAGGTTTTAAAGGGAACATCCACTCAAATAGTCACAACGCTGCATGTGTGTCCGTCTGACTTGATGTGACAGGTGCTGTCCCCACTGGTTGTCAGAGTAGGACTTCATCAAAGCAGCAAGGATGACTGAAGGAAAAGCAACACCA
This sequence comes from Aeoliscus strigatus, assembly GCA_901007665.1. Lineage (NCBI taxonomy): Eukaryota > Metazoa > Chordata > Actinopteri > Syngnathiformes > Centriscidae > Aeoliscus > Aeoliscus strigatus. Next base: position 40,842 of record CAAKHB010003758.1, read on the forward strand.
TGACACAGCACCCAAAGTGAACGACACCCGCATCCAAGGATTAACCCGCTTCCACCCATCATGGCTAACTCTGTGGCCACTTTGGTGGTCCAAGCAGAACTCTTGCCGCCCCAGTCCGCTGCCTCCCTTTCTCCTTTCCCATCCCTCCTTGGACCAGGAGAGGAAGGCGAGGACGACAGGGAGAGGAGCGACCTGGTGGAGGGAGACAGGAGCGTAGTGGAGGGAGCCGAGGTAGTTCTGGACATGGTCACGTCAGCAGTGGCTGGCCCGGCCCAGAAACCCGAGCAGTCGGACCATCCCTTCCAGTGTCTGGACTGTGGCAAGAGCTTCAGGTGGTCATCCAGGCTCACCCACCACCAGAGGAGCCACAACAACGAGAGACCCTACCGCTGCAACCTGTGCCCTAAAGCCTTCAAGGGCTCCTCTGCTCTGCTCTATCATCAACGGTATTCGTCTAAATACGTCAAAGTCATGTTTAGTGACTGTGAATGGCAAAAAAAAACACACACACACTAACTACCACAAATAATTACAATGACACCAGTCATTATGCAGTGCATTAGCGTTTGGGGTTTTTGCCTCCATCTCTGATCTTGCAATGTGGATTAAAAAACAGCTTTAAGCTTTGTTTATGTCAAATATTGACCTAAGTTGTTGTACTGTCCTCATGAATGTTACTCTTCTTTTGCAGGTCCCACTCAGGGGAGAAACCTTACAAATGTAAAGACTGTGGCAAAGCCTTTAAACGTTCTTCTCTGCTTCAGGTGGGATTCCCAAGTCATTTTATAAATAGTGAGAAAAGCACTGGACAGTTCTGACCTCAGCAGCTCATTTACACCCAATATTATCATCCTCCATTCATTTGATAGACTATAATAAATTCATTGATCATCTAAACATGCCTTTGTCACTAATAGTCAAATAGTTATTATAGATTATTATATATATTTATAGTATGTTTTATTTCAATAGTAAAACAAACCTTCGTCCCTGGGTGGGCTTGAACATCCAACCCTTTGATTAACATTCAAACACACTACCCACTGGTCCACAGAGACAGTCCACTGCTGCCTTTGTGGAGTTCTATCCGCAGAGGCTGAAAATGTACCTATCTGACAATGAGTAAGAATCCTTCCTGGATCCAGATGGTTCCAGAACGCTAACAAAATGTAATCATCTGTTCCTGGTCCCAGTATCAACATTTACTCAACATTTCATTCAAATCCGGTCATTACTTGTCGAGATATTTTGCTAAAAACACCTCTTTGCTCACATTTAAGAGGAAATTCCTGTCTCCTTGTCTCTCCATCCCTAGGTTCATCAGAGCGTCCACACTGGAGTGAGGACCTTCTTGTGCCCCTACTGCCCGCTGACCTTTAAATGGAGTTCTCATTACCAGTATCACCTGCGCCAGCACACGGGTGAGTGCCCATACCCCTGCGACACCTGCCCCAAGGCATTCAAGAACTCCAGCAGCTTACGGCGACACAAGAACGTCCATCTGGGTCTCAAGCCTTACACCTGCTCTGTGTGCAACAAGTCCTTCACTCAGTCCACCAACCTGAGGCAGCACATGAGGATTCATACCGGTGAGAGGCCGTACGTCTGCGGGGAGTGTGGACGCAGCTTCACGCACTCATCAAACCTGGCTCTGCACAAGAACTCCCACTCCAACCTCAATGCAGGAGGCAAGGAGAGAACGCGGGCAGACAACGCAAGGAAGGAAAAAGAGATAGTGGAGGTGGTGGTGGGGGCGGAGGAGGTAACGTCGTCCATGTTGACAGACATGGTGGGATTCGTGAGCCAGGAGGGGACTGATGGAGTGGGTGTGGGCATGGAGGAAGTGTTCCTGTCCACCTCCTCATCTGGCCAGAATTCAAACCTTCTCCCCCAGCTCAGCCTCACTCCCTCTGCGGAAAATACTTGTGCATCCAGGGCCATCGGGACAGAGGTTCACCTGAGCACAGACACTGGCGCCAGTGTTTTGCTGTACAGCTGTGGCAGCTGCAGCCACACCTTTGGCACGCGAACAGACTTGGAGGAGCACCAGTCCATTCACATGGCTCCAGAGGAGCATGGGGCTAATGGGGAAGGAGGCCCCGGGGCAGGGGTGGAGGTCGGCGATGGGCTGGTGGGAGCAAATCACCTGCTGGCTGATTTCGAGGAGGTAGTGGAAACGACCACAGTGACTGAAAGTGGACACCCGACGGAGGTGCTTCTAGAGCTCACCGAGGGAGCAGATGGAAACAACACTGTGAGTGAAAGGATCAACAAATGCAGACACAAAAGTCATCGAGCTCCCTAATTACACATTAAACCATCATCCTCATCTCCTAAACTTACCTTACTGACTTACTTCCTGACTTTGGTGACCCTTTTGTCACCCTATTACAAACATCTTTTAACAGTAACACGTGTTTCCATATAACAATGCCAGAAGTTTTGTATCACAGCCTTGATGACACTTTTTTGACTTGCATTCAATCTCGTCTTCAGAATGTTGGCTCCACCCAGGCCCAGTTTGATTTGCTGCAGAGCTTCACCAAGGTCACGGAGAGCTGTGACCCTGTCCAGCCAGAGGCCAGAGCCTCATGGACGGGGGTGTCATGTGGCTACTGCAGTAAGACCTTCAAGACCACTGGAGGCCTGAATAGACACGTGTCCCTGGTGAGTACGTGTGATCGGAGATTACAGTGCTGCACTGTATATGGAATTTAATGACACACTGACTTATCATGACGCATTCTCCGTCGTGTCTTTGTCCCGTTCACGTCCAGATGCACTCGCTGTCCTCTCAGTCTCGATCCCAGTTCAGCTGCTCGGCCTGCGACCGCTCCTTCCCTCTTCTGTCGTCACTTCTCACCCACCAGCATTCCCACACCCCTGAGCAGCGTCTCCTAGCAGAGGCCGAAGCGGAGATAGTGTGTCCTCCTTCCCTTTCCTTGTCTCTCCCACTTCCCTCCTCTCCCACCCAGGCTGACAAGCAGCAGGAAGGACAGAGGCAGATTCATGTAAACATCATTGCTGTCAGCGAGGAGCACGAGGAACAGCCAGCCAAACCAGCTAAAACCCCCAAAAAGACAGGCGTTAGCAAGAGTGCCACGGCTGGAGGTGAAGACCGTTCCATGGCAAAAAAAACAAAAAAACGACCAGGCAGATTTGAAATTCTGAAAAGTGACTCTTACTTAATGCCTGTGACACTTTCTCGCAGAGAGGCCGTATCGCTGTTCAGAATGTGGGAAAGCCTTCAAAGGTTCATCGGGGCTTAAGTACCACATGAGGGATCACACTGGGGAGAGGCCCTATCGCTGCACCGAGTGTGGAAAGAGCTTCAAGAGGTCCTCGTTGCTTTCCATCCACCAGAGGGTAAGGCGTACAGGGAATTTACACACATTTATTTCCAAACAAGGGCCCCATCCACCGCATTTCAGAATTTATGTCACATTAGACGGCGTTTGCTGAATTCAGAAATAGCCATTTCCAGGCGTCAATTAATTTTGGAAAAGCAAATAAAGGCAGAAAGTTTTGGAAATGTCCTGTAACTTTGCTCCACAAGTACCTGTACATGAAAGTACACGGGGTTCAAAGATGCCTGACAGAAATTGTATCAAAGCACACAACTTGTCATTAGATTTAGTTCTGAATACAAAGGATGTTTTTCGTTGTCATTTTTGATGAAAATTACTCTCTGAAGTCTAATTCCTGCTGGGGTTTTTTCTTAACTTTTAAACATCCTGTACTTATCTGCAGTAAGTTTGTGTGTTGTTGTTGGATGTTTCCTGTTTAAGGAACTTACAACAGTCCACAACAAGGACTTAAAAAGGATTATACAATAAGAATTGGTATCCTCATACATACAGGTCATGTTACCTTCTAGGTTAAGGAATGTACCCTTTATCAGCAATCATTCAAATTTGATTTGAGCCCTAGTAAGTTATTAGGGATATTGTAAGACTTGTTACAAATCAATCACAGCGAAATTGCCATTTCCTTTTTTAAAGTCAGTATCAAGCTCACTGGTTAGAACAGTAACAGTCAAGTACCTGAAAACAAAAACAACTATTGGCAGTTACAATTGAAAATACATTAGACTAACATAGTATAATAACGTAGTATTTTACAGATCGATATCAAAGTGATCACATATGGTTATTTGCTGATTCATCTTGTGATATCTGATTTCAAAAAGTGGTATTCCGCCATCTTTCCTCTAAAGAGAGAGTTATAACTCATCCACAAACATCTGAAACCCAGTGTATTCATCAGCTTTATGGAGCATTGTGCAATTTCTTTTCTGTTTTTCCAAAATTTTTCTAAATTTCTAAATTTTGTGTTAATTCAAATGTTGGAAACGTTCCTCCTCCACAGGTGCACACAGGTCTACGGGCATTTCAGTGCCCTCACTGCCCCCTCACATTCAAGTGGAGCTCTCATTACCAGTACCACCTGCGGCAGCACACAGGTGAGAGGCCGTACATCTGTAAAGAGTGTGGCAAGTCCTTCAAGAACACCAGCTGCCTGCGAAGACACAGTCAGATGCACTCGGGCCTGCGGCCTCATACCTGCACCATCTGCTCCAAGTCTTTCTCCCAGACCTCCAACCTCAAACAGGTCGGTTCGGATCCACTTCGGATCTCGTTGATTAAGATAATATCAGTCTTTATTGTCCAACACTGTTAGGAATAAATAGCAAACATGCAATATTCACACATTTTTAAAAATACGGAACATGCATGTACAATATATGTAAGTTTCAATCAGTGCGTAGGTGTGCGTTAAGCGGTTTTAAGGCGAAGATCCACCTGACACGTAGTTTGCCTCCACCAAGTGGACAGTTTAACACACACCTACCCATTGATTACCTGTTAATCATGACCCGGAGGTGCATTCAACGGTTTTAACGCACGGCTGACAACCAATCAGAAAAGACAATGACCAAGCTTTAAACAGATAATATACACTAACTGTATTTACATTGTAATAAGTACAAAAGTATTGTACACGTTTACATATTAACTGAATTAAATTGATTGTGTTTTTGTACTTATTGATATCTACTTGTTTTGTTTTTGTTTTCGCTCTTCGTTTTCTAAATATTCAACATCTCTATTTTTGTTTTCAGCATGAACGCACCCATTCTGGAGAGAGACCGTTTCAGTGCACCCATTGCAGTAAAAGCTTTACGCACTCCTCCAACCTCCAGCTCCACCTGCGCACACACTCATCCCGCAAGGACTTCAAATGCCCTTACTGCTCGAAAGAATTCATCATGCACTCCTACTTGCAAAGGCACATCCGAACGCACGGCAGCGGCCTTCCTCTCCCCTGCCCTGGGGGTGGAGGCAAGGACGGCGTGGCTGTCAAAGCCAGTGTTGGAGGAGTCACGACCACCACAACGCTGCTCAACCCCATCACCCTGGAAACCTCAGGGAACAGCGGCAGTCTGATCGTGTCCCAGCCAGCGTTGAACATTCCCCCCAACACCTCTCAGAATTATTTTATGATCCAGACAGCCAGTGGCCTGCAGCTCATTCCTCTGTCGTGCCCTCCACCTGTCCCTCCACCTCCACCTCCACCATCCCAGTCTCAGAACTTCTTCCTTGTGCAGTGCCCCTCAACCAACGGCTCCCAGTCGAGCCTGATTCTCGTGCCGACAGCGAACAACCCTCCAGCAGCCACCGAGCCTCCGATGATCACACTCCAGCCTGTCCTAAACCAAACACAGACTCAGATGCCCCAGTTTCCTACTGTATCACAGCAACAGCAGCAGGCCAGGATCATAATAACCAACAATAATAACAATGCAAACACTCCTGTTGCCATGCCAACGAACACACTCCCCACTAACTCTCTATTGACCAAGCCCATTTTAGGGAAAAGCACACGGACGGCGAGGGGCAGACGAGGACGCAAACCAAGAGCCACCCTTCAGAAATCAGCTTCTGTCGCCCCGACCCGGGGCGATGCCGTGTCGATGACACATGACTGTCATGTGACCAGCGTCACACGGCCAGTCGCTGCTGCTAACACCGCCACGGACCCATCGCCATCATCCACAGCATCCCACTGTCCCATGTCAGTGTCTTGCACTACTGTCCCATTTCTGTCATCGTCCACCACAGCGTCAAACGCGGTGGACAACTCAGGATCCCCGTCAAGCATCAGCACGTTTCCACCAGCAACAACCGAATCCACGGCACCTGAGGAGAAACCCCAGACCCCACTGGGGGACATGAGGACAGGGGAGACGATGACGGGGAAACAGTTTGTGTTCTGTTTTGATAATGAAGGACAGACTAAGGAGGGGATAAATATTGGAGAGGGTGGGGAGTCGTACGTGTTACAGTTCGAGGGAGATGCCTCAGGAGAGGCTGTGGACGGAGGGTTGGGTGGAGAGGGAAAGTCACTGGTGCTGCAGTTCAAGACAGAGTCGCAAGGAGAGGGTGTAAAGGGGGGAGATAAGGGAGGGATGATGTCACTTCTGCAGGAGTGGGGTGGAGAGAAGCTGTCTCAGAGGCAAACAGGAGAGGACAGCCAAGGAGAGTCCTACGTACTCCACTTTCACACCGAGGCGCAGGGGAGCGGGCCATCACATGACACATTCAGCCAAGGGCAAGATGAGAGCCTGCAGCTTTCCTGCACACCCACCGGAGGCTTGGTGCCCCTGGACGGGCAGGAGGTGGTGTTTGAAGTCGGTGGTGAGACAAAGATAGAGCAGGAAAGCGAGGAGGGTATGCAGATGATAGCACTGATTGAAGGGGAGGGGGGGGTGATGGGAGAAGGGGCAGGCTGCAGCCGTACAAGCGGTGCGCCGGGTGGGGGAGCCATGGAAGGTATCTTTCAACTGGAAGGAGGAGATGAGATTGTCATAATTGAGGTCAGCACCAGTAACTTAATCGAGGGAAGGGTAGAAAGAGGAGCTGACGGGGAAATGTCACAGAGCAGCGACGTGAAATACGATGGTGGAGCAGAGGAGTCAAAGGAAAAGTCAGCGAAAGAACACAACAGTACAGAGGCACAGGCCGACGACACCGTCATAAACGGGCCGATACCTAAGAGGTGCAGTTCTCGAACTAACTGAAATGTGTGTGTGTGGTAGAAAAGAAGACGTTGGAATGTGGGATGGAAATGCCGCACTACTTGTGGGTCAGTGTTTAGCACTTTAGTCTTTTTCCAGACTGAGAACGTACAGTACTGTGTTGTAATAATGCCACGGTGCCATGTACTTGAAAAGTTAATTTAAATAGTCTTTATATGGACCTCTGAATATTACTTAAAAAAAAATTAGTTTAAATTATACTGCCGTTGGCAGGTGGTTTATTACGTAATTATGCGAATGTGAATATATGTAAATGGTCAATTTTCTGCACAGTGTTCAAAGCAAATAGCTGCTCATTATGAATAAATACGTGAATTCCTTTTATAATTTGCGTCTCTTATTTTTTAACGGAAAGTATTTTAAATGGTATTTACGCTCATGACGTTGCGGTTGCCATTCGCGTACATTGTGCGCAGTACGGCCGGGTCCTACGTAGAGAAATGGCGTAGGTTGACACATGGGAAACAGCCGGCTAACCGGAGTACCGTTACAGTCCGAATTGGTGTTTTAGAAAACAAACAACGGCGGTGTTTTACTCAAACGTACCGGATCTGCGGGGACAAACCGACAGAGACCTCCCGGTAAGAGCGGAACGCGTTGCAGCGGCTGTGGACGAACCGCAGCACCGTTAACGACCATATAAGGACTGAAATAAGGTCTTCTCACTGTCGGCTAGTTTATTTAAATACTGTTACACGTTCGGCTGAAAATTAGCCTGAAATTACGTATATGACACGGAATGGTGGCGGTATGTGCCGAGAGAAAAATCCCCCATAATCCCTTTCTGCCTTTGTTTGCTAGCACCATGATGTTCGAGTCACGTTTGACGTGAACGGCGTCATCGTAACTTTTCAGCCCTGACCACTGGTCCCAGACAATAATACCATAACACCACAAACCGTCTAGTGACGTTTCAGCTGTTTTTTTGTTGTTGTTGTTTTTTGAAATAAATGACTTAACAGTTTCGTCCGTAGGGTTTGTGAAGAGGCAGAAACATGGTGAAGCTGGAGCTGGATCAGCTGGTGATGAGGAGGATGAAGGAGGAGGACATCGAGATGGTCAAAGCCCTAGTCAAGGTTTGAGCAGCACATCCATAGAAAGACACAATTTAGTACAAGTACTATTTGCAGAATGTAGGTCTACATGAAAGTACCTTGATTTATTTCAGCAGGTGCACTACAGGCATGTGCAGCTTGCAAAAACTGAATATAATGGAAAATTATTACGTATTAAAACAATCAAACATTTTAGGTTCATTCATAAACTGAAACTTTGAAGCCAAATTAGCCAAAATTGTAATTTTGATAAATGTTGCATACAGCTCATGAAAATCAAAAATCCAGTATCTCCGATTGCAGATTCACCATATTTAAACTGGATAATTAGTGGTTTATCATACCTGACGCTAAATATTGTAATAATCTGACATACAGAGCTGTAGGCTTCAATTACCAAAATAATAATGAAAAGATTCTGGAAAAAAATGGCGTTTTCTATGATAATGACATTTTTTATATGAAGTGTTTGCAATACCAACTGGATATTACGCCTTGAAACCTGAAAAGGTTTGTCCTCACTTGTGCTTTTGCACCTGTGCCATTGTTATGACATTTATTTTTAATCAAATGGTGATGATACTTTCCCTAAAATGCATGGAAATGTAATTCCACTGCAGAAATATTTGGCCAGATTTTCATTCAAGTTATTGAATGGGTGTTTCACAGGCCGAAGACAGGAGGAAACCAGAAAGGTTTGGTGCATATCATTTTACAAAGCAAAAATGTGCACTCATTCACATGAGTGTTGTCAGAGGTCTGTGGTCTTCTTTCAACAGGATTACACAAAAACTAACCACTCCTGAGTGGAACCCTTGACAGAGGCTCGTGCTTCAGGCACTGCCAAATCTAGCAACTCTCTGGACAAACCCGAGCAACGTTTCCAAACAAGACACTCCTCGACTGGCTGACAGCTGACATAAACATGAAAGAGCCGCGCATGAGAAAATTTGTTCTCTGTGTGGGAATTTTGTCAGATGATTCATAAATTATTGGTTTCAGCAATGCAGAGCAGCATCTGGGGAACAGGCTGCCAGCAGAGACTTAGTCATTTTTGTTCATTTTCATTTCCTGAGAAAATGAATACACCTGATGAAAAACATTTGTAATATTTTTTTGAATGCATCAGAACATATGTGACAGATTGGGTTGTGCAGTTGCATGTAACAGCAGGGTGGGCTTGGCACACATCAGGAGTGAATTCCTGTTTCAATGTGTAATTTTGTCTATAGCACGCTTCCTCTGACATTTGTGTATTTTTTTATTTTTTTTTGGATGAATTTCATTCCCAGGAAGGCTGTGAGGGCACAGAAAACCGTCTCATCCTCCACATCCTCACTCGTCCGCTCTGCCTCTTCATCCTGGCAGTTTTTTCCTCAATCCTGCGCTGTCTTCTTCACTCGTTCATCCTGGCCCTCGCGATTCCTGTCTTCCTTTTAATTATTTTCCTAAAAATCACCATGCCGCGGTCCACGGGCGTTCTGGGCAGCAGCTGCCCCTACTGGGACTACGTGGGCAGCAGCTTCAGGGGGACACAGGATGAGATTCTGCCCAATGCCTACAGCAGGATCAGTGGCAGGACACCCGCGACAAGGAAGGTTTGTTTCATTGATTGTTTTGGACATTTTGTTAAATGAACGTTGTAGCCGTTCAATGTTTTTATTTCTCTGACTTAGCCGAGGCGCAGAATCGGACCCAAAGAAAAGGAGACGGACAAGTCAACGGAGACGATCACCCCAGAGAGGGAGCAGGCAGCCGGGCAGGTGTGGGTGGCAGACTGCGAGGGGGAGATCGTGGGCTGCGTCTTCCAGGAAAGTGAGAGGCGAGCGGGTGTGCAGAGAATCTGCAGGGTAGTGACAGGCTGCTGGTACCGAAGGGAGGGCCTGGGACGTCTGCTGGTGCAGAGTTTGGAGCAGAAGGAGAGGGAAAGTGGCACGCACAGAGTGTACGCACATGTGCCCTACCCGTCGAAGGTGGGGGAGGTCTTTTTCAAGAAACTGGGTTATCAGCAGCTTGGGGAAGAGACCAATAAAGAAGAAGATGACCAGGACGGAAAACTGGAGCCTCCAGAGAGAGGCTTTCTGGGATATCCACTCACTAAGGTGTTTTACAAAGACTTGTAATTGAGTGTTGATGGACTGTGGGAGAGAAAAACTGAGGAGTGACTGAAGGTAAAAATGAGATGAAGACAACGTCTCCAAGTAATATTTATTATTTATTGATTTGTGTTATTTATTCAAGTATTTATGCATTGTTTGTTATGTTTTCATGGTTTGGTAAGTATATTTGTACCTCTTCAGCGTTTTAAAGACACTTCATTGTCAGAAAACATGAGCAAACTTGTATGTTCGCACAGAAATGACAGTGATGCCTCGTGTTCGCTCAGCGTTTTTTCAAAGTGTCATACTTGTGTAAAATATGTGTTTCCTAAATATGTGTGTTGTGTGGTTCTTTTCACAAATCGTTCAGCACAGTAAAGAATGGGTTTGATGCACGTGTGAGCAAGCGAGCGAGTGAAACTACAGATGTGTGGGAGGGTGCACACTCACTGTATAGGAAGTGTCGGTGGTCAATGTGACTCTGCAGCATTAATTCTCCTTCAATCACTAGATGCATTTTATTTAGGTTTTCTTATATTAGAAGGGAAGCACTGATAGTGAATAACTGCTTTCATTAATCATGGTCACTGTCAATCATGAACATATTCATATTTTTTTGCTGAGGCAGCTGATTTATCAAGATCAAGATTTAAATCTGAGAAATTGTTTGCATTTTGATTTCCATCAGACAATTTTCAAGAATGTATGGGATTCTGTGTATTACATCTTGTGTGCCATGGATTACATAGACTACACAGAGTACAATGTGCACCATTAGCACTGGCAAATTTATTTGCACATAAAATCGACACATAAAAGAAGGAAACCTGTATTTGCAGAGGCAGTCAGACTTAGAATGTGTGTGTGTGTGTGTGTGTGTGTGTGTGTGTGTGTGTGGTTCGCAGGTGATTGACAGTTTATGTGACTAGGTGGGAATATGCACACGGCCCCAGTCTGAGGCTAACCTTAATATGGTTAACAGCCCACATGGTCGCGTTGCAGCGCTTCCCCACTGCTAACCTCAGCTGGTGTCAGTGTAGCATCCGTCCGCCGCAGATAAACACCACAGGATGTTTGTGCAATGTTAATGTGTGTGGGAAGAAGGCGTATCGCACCTGATGCGCCGAACGCCATCCTCTGAGCTGTGCTTGAAAACCACCGTCCTGTAATTAGCACTGATGAAGAAGCACCTGGTATTTTAACTTTCTTGTTTCATGCACAATTTACTGTGTGGTTGAAGCGTGTTCACCGTGTCAAAGCTGTGTTTGTGCTTGTGACAGGTCACTGTTTCTTCACGGGCCGGCGGAGAGCAAACACCTGTTGGCTGGGCCTCTGCGCGCCTGATCTGTCGCTATTATTGTTGTCAGGAAACAGATGCGAGTTCACACACTGGAAAGAAAGTCTGTTTGTGACTGTGGTCATGTGCGTCTGCACGGTATCGCTGTGTGTGTGTGCTCGTGAGCAGGGTGTGGGCGGGTGGGTTTCGGAAAATATGACTTGGCATTTCCTACAACCGGTTTCTGCCCCTGACTATGGGTTAAATCCACTGCAGTGTCTGGCCGTACTGTACTTCTCTACCACACACGCACACACTGAGTGCTGATAGTGCATGTGCGTGTTCATGTGTGACTGTGAGATGACCTTGGTCAGCTGTGGTCCAACCCGGAGAGCTGGGTGGGAAGTGGTTATGCATTATTTTGGCATTCAATCCGCCGCTTGAAGTTGAAAAGACGCATGCACGTAAGATCAAATGTGCGGTGACATTAGGCGTCTTGCACCGTCAGAGTAATGCAATACGATGTGAGGTTGCTGGGAGCACGGACACGTACGTGAATCACTCTAAATTTGGGGATCAAACAATAATAGGATGAATTAGATAAATGTGTTCCAGATGATGTTTTAACATTTCGACTGTTAATGACATACTCGTGCAGATGTCTAACACACACACATTCACACAATGAGCTCCAAAAACAGCCACCCTGGGAAACGGTGAATTCCCCAAACCACAGAGTGCATGAGAGGGGTGAGGGGAGTCATGGGAAAGCAGGACTGCCTGCATGCGGTGCCACTGGGTGAGCAGGCTGGGCGAGAGCTAAAACAGACAGACAGGAGCAAAATAAAACACATCCTGATTTGGCAAGATGGCAGCATGTGATCAAAGGACTTACGAGGGAGATTTAACCGCAAGCTGTGGCTGGTCAGCTGGTCTGCACGTCTACAGTTACATTTAAGTCCTGCTCCCAGTTTGACACAGTTTGGGAAAACCCAGATGGGAGGCTGATGATGGTGTCGGGGCCTCTGAAGTCTGGGTGTGCTCGTAGCTCCACCGAGTCTCAAGGCGCTGAGGATGTTAGGAACCGGCTCGTTGAAAAGGATGGAAAGGGTCAAGAGAGATCCCACGGTGGATCCGATGAATGTAAAGAACCACTTGATTTTTAATCATATGCTTTAGAATTGACTTGGATTTTACGTTTTATTTGTGTTATTTCAGCTTATTTGCACTGCCGAGCTAACAAGAAACATTTTTGTTTCTCTTTGTGTATGTCTACACATGGGAAATGACAATAAAGTAAGTCTTGAATCGTAAAGAATGCAAAAGTACACTTGGGAAAGTAGATACTGTCATGTGTGCACTGTATGTCTATATGTCAATGCAAATATCTGTCAGTTCACTGGACAACAATGTCTCCCATTTCAGGGTCCATTCTCTTGACGGAATGAGTGTCACCCCATGTGGGTTTTAAGTTTCTACATCACAGACTTTCAAGCTGTTTGTGACGTCAAACACCATGCTTGCAGGTCCGCCACTCCTAAACGTCTGACTTTGGATGAGCATAGAGAAAAAGTGACACTTTTTTTACACAATTTGTGTAAAAACAAACCTCCAGCGTCAAACTCGGCACCTACATCACTCGACACAGCGAAGCCGAAACATTCAGCTGTAGCAACAAGAAGAAAAACACTTTTTTCGCCTGGAAGCTTTAACGATCAAGGAAAACCAAAGCGGAGGGGCTAGTGACTGGGTGAGTCTTTACTGTCTGGAAAATTCCAGCCGCTTGGCTCCATTTATTGACATATGCAAAGGACTCCAAAGGTTACAAATTTCATGTGTGGTTGCTCTGATGTGAAATCTCTGTCCTGTAGTCTGCCAATCTCCTATTGCACCAAAAGTTCATTGTAGTTATTATGTGAACCCATTGAAGGGCTCTTAAGCTGACATAAACGTCCCCTTGAGGAAAGCAAAGAACAATGCAGTACAATCGTGTTTGTATCACACCCCACGACTTAATTTGAAAATATGTTTCTGTCCAACCAGAAGCCGCTTCTGCTAAATGCAGGATGTTTGTGTTTAGAGGTTTAGGTTCTCAGTTCCCTCCTTCTACCCCCCAACACATACACACTTTCTCTCGTTCTCATTTACCTCCATTGATTCCCCACACGCAGCGATTGGCAAAGCAAAGCACATCATTTTGTTTTGTTTTTTCGAAATGATTACAAAACTTGACAGGTGAGCAAAATGGAGTCATTTCTGTGTTTGCGTGCGTCTTTCAATTTGACCGAATGATTTTACAGACTGTGTGTGCCAACTTTTAAAATGCAAATACACCATCAGTCATAACTATATTCATAAACAAACAGTTATGAATATAACGTGATTGTTTGTGTGCATTTTAAAATAGTATGAAACGATACCACGCATGAGCCTTTAACAGGTGAGGTTTCGGTATTAATGAGAGATGAACAACTGTCTTGGTTTCGACAAAAGTAGTGAAAGTAAGAGTGAGACATCAGTCTTCTTCTGGCTATTCATTACCCTCGTTTGGTTAACCACAGGTTTTACATGACTTTATCCTCCTAACGATCGTGGCTAGAATGTGAGGCAATGTGCATAAGTACAATCCATAATTTATACTGACTGATGGATGAATGTAAATTTAACATGTCTGACACCACAAATCAAAGTCACCCTACAGGCTTTTTCCTGAATGGAACCATGTTCTGAGCTGTGCTGCAGGTTTTTGCTCCAACAAGTATCACATCTCCGAAGCTGATCACCTGCTTTTGCTGTAGGGTGCTGCTGCCCCGCAAAAAGTTTATTTACCATTACAAGAACATGCGCTGGGCAAAGGGACGACATGAAACCTACCTTTGCTTTGTCGTGAAGAGGCGAGTGGGGCCGGACTCTCTGTCGTTTGACTTTGGACATCTTCGCAACCGCAATGGCTGCCACGTGGAGGTCAGTAACGATTGAATATGAGGAGACACATGAGGTGGGCCTAAGAGGAGACGGAACAGATATACATTCTTAGTGACATGTTTTTCTAGCGACATGTTGACATGTGTTTCTTTGTAGCTGCTGTTTCTGCGCTACCTGGGAGCCTTGTGTCCTGGACTGTGGGGGTATGGAGGTACAGGAGAGAGGAGGCTCAGTTACTCCATCACTTGGTTTTGCTCCTGGTCTCCCTGTGCCAACTGCTCCATCACACTGTCCAAGTTCCTCAGTCAGACGCCCAACCTTCGCCTTCGGATCTTCGTATCCCGCCTCTACTTCTGTGACTTGGAGGATAGTCGTGAGAGAGAAGGCCTGAGGATGCTGAAGAAAGCCGGCGTGACCATCACAGTCATGAGTTACAAAGGTACAGACATATGATACCAGAGCGAACACACATTAGGACGGTGAAAAGGAAGTTAACTGATTTGTGGTGATAAGAGACACTGCTTTTCTTATTCCCATGTTTCAGTCAATTTTCCCCATTGTTTGTAGACTACTTCTACTGCTGGCAGACCTTTGTTGCTCGAAACCAGAGTAGTTTCAAGGCCTGGGATGAGCTGCACCAAAACTCTGTCCGCCTGGCGAGAAAACTCAACCGCATCCTCCAAGTACAGCAGATAACATATACTCAAACTGTTCATTTACTTTTTTCTCTTTTTGATGACTTTCTATCTTTCTTTCTTTCCAGCCCTGTGAAACCGAAGATTTAAGAGATGCATTCAAGCTTCTTGGACTGTGAAATACACCTGTAACCTTCAACGTTGCTACCTAAAGAAGACAATAGAAATAGAACATAAGCAATAATGATACAGGTCCATCACTACACTGCTGAACAGACTGAGAAATCAAGTTTTATAGACCTTGCAAGGCTTGAAAGTTTACGGTTATTTGCTGTTTTGTGTTTCTGCAATATGGTAAAAAGGTGAAATAAAACAATAGCTTGCCGCCATCTTAAATTGTCTTGCGATATCGATGCTAATATGATTGTAGCTAGCTTGCTAGCTTGAGTTGTCAGGCAACATTGTATCTGTTTAAATTGTACTCAGCAAAGTATTGTTAAAAAAAAAAACAAAAACATTCCATTTTCATTCAAACGATGGGGTTCAGAGGGGCAGGTCAAAGCAATGCCACAAATAAAAGAAGAAAGTCAGAGGCACAATTCAAACATTTCTTTATATCTTATATATGTATATGGAGCCAAAACACCCAGTTGACTATACCTCTGTGGTAAATCTCCATGTTTTCAACTCCACGGCACCAGTTAGTCGTGTCATGTCAGTGATTTTAATTAATTTTTCATGCAGGAGTCAAAGAAGCAGCTTCCTCAGTCAAATGTGATAAAAACTGCTGTAACAGCCAGAGTTCGATTTTACCGTAATAATTGTAAACAAGGACGATTCTCGGAATATAACGTTGTTCGAGGGGGGCTAACGTAAGAGAAGCTAGACCGTAATACTAAATGCGTTTTGGGTTCAAATATTACGTATTTTTTTAAATGGCCAACACTCTCCAACCGCAACCCTTCGCCAAACTGCGTGACATGGGACGTGAAGCGGTTAACGTCACCGGCAGGAGCTTGTTCACTGACGCCACAGCACACGAAGCATGCGGAGGGCGCTTGGTGTGCGCAACTACATCGTCCATTACGGTCACGTTAACGCCGCACTGACAAAACACTCACCGCCACCGGTGACGGAATAAAAGTCAAGATGGCGACAGAGGGTCAGTCCGAATACGAGTCGATCCTCTGCGTCAAACCCGAAGTCAACGTTTACCGAATTCCACCGAGAGCATCCAACCGGGCTATCAGGTGAGGGGGTGCTGGTGGTGTTGGGGGCAGTGGCCTGACGACAAGCCGTGTTTGACCCATCCTCCGCCAGCCTGCGGCCGTGCGTGAGAGCCGTTGCCTCGGCTACCTTCCCA
>CAAKHB010003758.1:57313-76864 GCA_901007665.1 Aeoliscus strigatus
TGTGTGTGTGTGTGTGTGTGTGTGTGTGTGTGTGTGTGTGTGTGTGTGTGTGTGTGTGTGTGTGTGTGTGTGTGTGTGTGTGTGTGTGTGTGTGTGTGTCGGTTGTTTTCCGTCGTGTGTCCACAAGGTCATCATGCCAAATTCATAACTAGTAATTGTGGTTTTCCAGCTGCACTTTCCACGGCTAATGTTAGTGTAATAAACATGGAGAGCGTCTAATTGGCCACATTCCTGCTGCCAGTGTTGACAGTTTGTTTGGCGTCGGCCAAAGACAAGACTGTGGAGAAATAACGAGTGTGTCTTGGTGCGAATCCGACCAGGGGACAGTTAAAGAGGCATTTTAATTCTCTGTGGAGGTTCTCGTTTTTGTTATTGTCAGTCTTGGATTAGCTCAAGGACACTTCAGCAGGTCACAGCAGTCGGAGGAAAAGCATGGCTGCAATCATCATTTCATTTATTGACATATACAAAACTGACTGCACACAATTATCTATTGTACAA
Source organism: Aeoliscus strigatus (assembly GCA_901007665.1). Classification (NCBI taxonomy): domain Eukaryota; kingdom Metazoa; phylum Chordata; class Actinopteri; order Syngnathiformes; family Centriscidae; genus Aeoliscus; species Aeoliscus strigatus. Next base: position 57,815 of record CAAKHB010003758.1, read on the forward strand.
GAACCATAAAAAGGAATAGGCAGAAGCTCCTAAGCTTATATTTGCCTGTTCTTGAATACTTGTCTTCATACCTTGGATTGTCCACTTGGACATTTTGAGGAAAAGGTTGACATTGATTTGTTTACCACATCATCTCTCATTGGCTGATGTTGCATCCTGACCTGACACAGCTGCATGTCTGTGGACTTTGCACCAACCAAGATGTGGCCCGAGCCTCAGTCCCGTGACGATTGGTTCATCAGTGACCATATGCAGAGTGAGTCAGGGTGATGTAACACTTCAGCCTTAAGTCTCAGTGAGATGGCACGTTTAGTTCACGGAGTGTACGGCATAACAATAACACACACACACACACACATCCCCTCCTGCCAGTCCCAGTAAACTGCTCACCTACATTACTCTGTCTTTTTTCTGTGTGTGTGTGTCCCAGAGCTGCTGATTGGAAGCTGGATGCTCCTGACTGGTCGGGACGCATGCGTGTGACGACCCGAGGAAAAGTGGTCTACGTGAAATTGGAAGACAAAATCTCTGGTGAGGGCGACGCGGCCGGGACAGGGTATTGTTTACTTGCACTGCTGCTGTTTTAAATCAGTTCCCTCTGTCGTCTCCAATATACACCCCCACCCCCTCTCTGTTACTCATCTCTTCCAAGGTGACCCAGCCCATGTCCAGGCAAGCAGTTTATTTTGAAGCCAACATGCTGATAATCGTTTCCTGTTTGTAGAGCCTTTCACTATCATCGTAATATGCCAGTGTGGCTAGAACGCTGGTGGCAGGCTCCATCTTGGAAATGTTGTCCTGCTGCACAAGTGCACACGCAAAAATGTGATGAAATCATGAACGTGAAATGTCACAGGATCAATTCCCCACCCACCCCTCCAAAACAAATTACATCACAAACACTTTCCTTTTGTTTGAATCTTCAGGGGAGCTGTTCGCTCAGGCCCCCGTGGACGAGTATCCTGGCATCGCCGTGGAAACCGTGAGCGACTCAAGCCGATACTTTGTGCTCCGCATCCAGGATGACAACGGTGGGTGAAGTGATTCGACCAAAACATTACAATGACGATAACGTTGCTGAACAGAGAGAAGATCATTGATTGAGCTGAGCGTACTTCATTTGGTACGTTATTTCTTACTAAGCTCTTTTTCTTGCTGTTGCAGGCCGCAGTGCCTTCATAGGGATCGGGTTTGGAGACCGAGGCGACGCCTTTGACTTCAATGTTGCGCTGCAGGACCACTTTAAGTATGCAGATCGTTACTACCTCTGGTGAATTCATGTACTGTACGTTAATTGTGTTTGCATCTCTGTCTGTCTTATTTTCTTTAGGTGGGTGAAACAGGAAAATGAATTCAAAAAGCAGGCACAGGCGCCTGACACCACTCCGAAACTTGACCTGGGCTTTAAAGAGGGACAGACCATTACTCTGAATATTGGGGTAACAATACTTTGATACAACAATACTTTCTGTGCCTTATTTTGAAAATCGTGTGTGTAAGTTCCGGTCTGTGTGACCTGCTCTATGCAAACTGCCTGAATGGCCCCATATCTCTAACGGAGCTGAAACACACAGTGGCGCTGGCTGTCGACCTCACTGATTGACAAGAGCGAGGTCCGACAGTCAGCGGAGAGGCTCCCAGAGTGACCGTGGCGTTAGCGCGGGTGACATGTCAGCAGTGGGCGGGGCCTGTGAGCACTGCCCAGGAGTTTGGCTCTTGAGTTCTCGTGAAGTATGAAATGTCCTGACCAGAACTAACCGTGTTCTCAGCCCTGGCAGCGAGAACAAACTTCTCTGTTGTTGCGGTGGCCTTAAATATCACAACTGACTTGGTCCAGCTGACAGTGGCAGTGGTAAACTAACCTGGAAAGGTCAGCTTGTCTCAGCTGTGGCTTGTGGAACTCCTGGTGAGGAAATTCCACACGGACAGTCCCCTGCGACCAGCAAGCAACTCCAACTGTTGATGCTGCACAAATGGCTCTCGCTGTTCACTGCTGCATCAGAGGGAGAGAGAAGGTTTCGCCATGAGTTAAGGCCTGTAACATACTCCACAAGAACAGAGAAATTTGTTCTCACTGCCAGAGCTGGTTAGGAATTTCATACGTCACGAACTGCCAAACTCCTCCTACAAAGGAGTCTACCAGCAGTCTTACCGATTCATTTCTTTATTCCTCATTGCGTCCTCATTTAACATTTCGGATGTGCGGACTTCACTCTGAATCTGAATCTGAATCCACAAAAAAAAAAAAAAATCCAGTCCTGGCACTTTCACGCAGCCGGCGCTGTGACATCAGAACCCACATGAAGAGGAATTGTAATAGAGAAGTGCCTGAATAGAACCAAACCGAGTAGAGCCGAGCCGAGCTAGAACTGTGTAGTGGAAAAGTGCCTTGAAGGGAAAGAATGTTGTGACACTAAGTCAACAGTAGAGGGAGTCACAGGGCCTGATCAGTGTCTGTGGCTGGTCAGGAAGGGAAGAGCAGGGGGCCGTTCCAGAAAGCATGTTTAGTTTGTTAATCCTGAAATATGAGGGAAAATGAGGAAAAGACGTTTGTTGGGATTTCTGTCAGTTTATGTGGAAAATAGCGTCTAAAAACCTGAAGAGTTTTCCTTATTTCAGAGTTAAATGTGTGTTTCCCCTTCGTGTTTTGTGCCATGTCACGCCTCTCACAGGGGGCGGGGCAGTTCAGCAGTTTTTGGTTCTTTGTAAACAAGCGTAGCATCATAACAGCTCATTGTTCATTGTTCCATGTTGCAGAGCAAAGGTGTAAAGTGTCTTTTACAAAAATCCATGATAACTATTTGTTTAATGTCAAATAACACACACTCCCCTGACTCTGTTTACCTTTCACAGCAATCAAAAAAGAAAGACAGGTCTCGTCCGCAAAGCTCAGGCGGCTTCGGACTCCTTCCACCCCCTCCTGGAGGCAAGCTAGCACCGCCCCCTTCATCCAGAGCCAACAATCACAACACACAACCACCTGCAGGAGGACACGACACCGGTAGGCGACGTTGGCACACCGATCAACGTTTATTTGTCCCGATGATGAAAGTGAAGAGATTTCAACTCACCATTGTTCCTGCAGAGACAGAAATCCTTACTCTGCTCTACTCCTCCTCACGTGTGTGTTGAAACGAGCGCGTCGCACAGCAAACGTGTAGCATGGGCCGTGTCTATGAAGACGGTCGGAGGAAGGTTACGTAACGTTGAGCACACGAGCGTCTCTTTCCTTGGCCATGGTGGACGGTTGTAAAGCTGTTTCCAGTGGAGCACTTGTGCCCACACGCTTTACAACGAAGGTGGTGAAAGCGGCGGCATGCAGAGCTGCGCTTGACAAAACTATGACAAATAGACTCCAGTTGTAAAACACTGGAAACTTCTTCTCAGTGTGATTGCTGCCTCGGTCTCCTCCCTCATAGAGGCGCGTAGCTCTGAGGCCTGAAAGCTGTTAGAAATCAGCCCTGAAAGCTACGTTTTCTAGCATCGTTTCAGAGATTCTGTTCAAATTCAAGTCCTTTTATTGCCATGAATGAGTGAATCCATTAAGATTTGAGCATCTCCAAAAATAACAACCCCAAATAATAAAATACATCAATAAGTGTGGAAAAAAACAGATAATATGCAAATTACCTGGGTTAAAAGACAAGTAGTTTGTAAACAGCCTGTCTTCTGGGTTGTATGGGTGAGGGTTGCTAGCTAACGGATTGTTGGCTAGTTAGGTATTTTAACATATCCCATAACCCATGCATTATCCTATGAAGGCATCTTAGGCTTTGTACACGTGGAGACTGACCTGGAATAGTTTTGAAAACATTCTCCATACACACAGAATCATCTCAGTAGCATCCTAAGTCTGTGGTAATGTAATGTGTGTTTGTGTGTGATGTGACAGGAGGACCCGAATTCTCAGTGTTTCTTATGTTCTGTTTGTTTTCCTCCAGGTTGTTTGCTCGATCTGGACTCCAGTAACTCGAACTCGGTGGCTCCAACCAATCCCGCCGCTCCAGCCAGCTCTGACCTGTGGGGAGACTTTGACTCCCCGATGTGAGGAGAAATGATTTCCTCCTTCTCCTTCTTAGCACTGTATATTTATGCAGCACTTTTTACAACTTTGCTTTCCCCTCATGGGGTCCCGGATCTCTCCCTGCCAAGCAGGGTACCCCCCGCCCCCCAACCCCACCTTTAATTAGCTGGTTTCCTTTCAGTTGTTTTGGATTCTTCCTTCTGAGCTTAGTCAGTCAGTATCAGACAGATTTGAAACGTCACATCATATCCACCAACTCTTAGCTCCTCACCGTTTTTTCTTTTTTGTTTTCTTGTATTGGCCGTGTCTGTTTCTTCCTCCTGAAAACGTTTTAATCGTGTACACTATAGACATAACAGAGAGCAGCATAAGCTGAACCACATAGATATAACAAAGAATGAATTGTACAGAGAATATTTATTTAAAATGTGCGTATCATCGGTAGTTGTAATTATCAGTGTCGTCATGTATTTGTAGCCTATTTTTCCTCACTGAGGGACTGACAATATGCACTGGCAGACAGTCTCGCTTGCTTAAAGTCTGCATTAACGCAGGGATTCTTCTAATATTAGATGATTTAGCTTCTATTGACGTTTACCACCACAGGATTATACTTGAAAGAAACCTGTAGCTTTGTTTCCCCAGCTGCTCTGCTCTCTTGCAGCCTCTAGTGGCGGCACGACAGCACCACCATAAGCGAGGATGATTTTTTTTTTCTGCATGGGGCGAGCGTTGTAAATCAGTAAACAAGTGACGGGGAAGTAGATATGGTCAACGTTAAAGTGTTTATCTTTGCCTCAAGCAGAAATCTGCATGATTTCCAGTCATGTCAGAGTTCCGTTATTTCTACTGAGCAGCGTGGTGAAAGTTCAAACCGGGTGAGTCATTTAGGTCACGACCTCTTTCCTGCTCAGTGAAGTTTGTGTGTCTGCTCAGTTTTTTTTTTCCCTCATAAGAAGGTTAACTACAGCATGTCGTACTGTACAAACCAGTTCAAGCTGTGAAACTTGCGTTTCCATGTAAACGTGTGATGTGAAGTATTTGGATGCAGAAATATGGGACCAAGCAAGTGTTTGTGTGGTGTTTTGTGGAACTGGAACACACAAAGTTTGTGTGTTCCACAGCCCGAGCAGTGTTTGTCAGTGTTTACTCTTCAAATGTATAACTTTCTCCCAAATGTTACGTGTTCTTCAAATTGTCTGTGTGTGTAAAAAATGAATATGCAAAGTCAATATAAATATATCAAAATGAACATGATGTCCGTTTTTTCTTTTTTTTTTTTTTTTGCTCTCACACGGTAGAAAAACAACTCGTGCTTTACTTTTAATGTGTTTTATTGGATACAATTAGTGCATGTAATACATACTTGATTGTCATTGAGCACCTTACAGTCCACCAGAGTGGCTCCTGTACAATGAAACAACCCAGTGCTGCTAAAGGCCAGTCACTACAGTACCGTAAACACAGCATAAACCACCAGAGACACAATTTACCTCCTAAAAACAAATGTGCACACAGTCGCTAGTCACAGACAATTAAAGGGACTAACATCTAAACGTAGCTATGACGGAGCACATGCGTGTAGGTGTGAAACAGACAGGGAGATCCCCGCAGGTGTTGAGCGGTGGATTTATAGTGTTGTGGGCTGTTTGTATGACGACAGTTACGTCTCCAGGTCCTCAGGCCTTGTTTGCCCAGGTTTGGGCGTTGCTAAGGCGATTGCGGCAGCGTTTCCTATATGATGACCTCTCAACTCGCCTCGGCCACCCGGACAGTTCTCTGCACAGTTCCGCTGTAATGTCATCGGGAGACGGGTGTTTGTGTTAATGCAGCGTGAAGCTAGTGTGACAGCAGCCGTCTCGTATGCCCCCTTTTTTAAAAATTTAACTCTGTTTTCATACCCTTTACTGTCGAAATGTTAATACTACATTCTTGATCCACATGCAGTATATCTTTATTCTTTGTATACGGCTGCTGTAACACTAATTTCTGTCTGTCTGTCAGTCTCACCTTTCAGATACTCGTCCTGTTGGCACACCGTCCTCATGCAGATCTCCTTGTTGATCACGTAGACTCGAGGAAGGCTGCGTCATGGAAAAACATCCAGAGTGAAACAGTTTGAGTGCATCCACACTCCAGCTACAGTGCATCAACTCAAATACCGCACTTACATATGGAGGTTGAACACATCTCTGTTTGTCTTCCTTTGTTAGTGGCATTTTTATGATCGTTCAGACTCAATACTCAGTGACTTTTTGCTCATCTCCTACTGCAGTGGACGTGTTTAACTGTTCCAAAGCTGCTTTAATGGAACATGGTGTGTAATTCATCAACAAAAGTGTAAACACCTGTAGGATTTTTTGCATCAGCTCCTGAGACTTAATTTGGCAACGCATCATCAGCACAGAGCATTTAATGCACAAATATTTGCAAAGGCTTCATTGACTTTCAGAAAAGTTTCTGAATCCTTTAAATGCTTTTCAATTCCTTCCCCCTGAAATCTGTAATATTTGTGAGTATGTTGGAAAAACATCTGTGAACTCCAACAACTCTTTATCTGGCATTTATAGAAATAGAAATTCAACCTGGAGATTTATTAGTGGACATTACATGACTTTTTATAATGTGATCTGATATTTTTCCCGTCATAAATCAAAAGTCAGTGAAGTTACCACATCGAGAGAAATATATTTATAAACATTTGTCTATGTTATGGGTAATGTGGGTAAAGGGTAGCATGCAAATTACCCAGGTTATCTGCACATAACCTGAAAACATGGGTAGTTAGCTTGTATTCAAAAAACACAGGTGGTTTGCATATTACCCGTTTTCCCTAATGGAAGTATGATACTAAAGTATTTTTCTGTCTGATTATTGAGATTATTCACATGCACATGGGTGGTGCCCAGCATTTCTGCAAACAACCTGTAGAGGCAAAGCGCCCCGATGCATCTCTTGATGGGCCGATGGACCGAGTACATCCTGGTGCAGGGGTACATCTCCTCCCTGCAGTCTGCAGAGAGAGCAAATATTGAAATTGGGTTAAACACAAAGGCGAAGTGAGGTAAATGAAAACAAATAGGGGGTAAGGAATGTGCCCGGAGCTCAGTTTAGACTTGGTCTCTGGTCTGCAGTCACTCACTCGCTGGCAAGGCCCCACCAGGTGCCTCCGTGACCTCTGGGAACGAGGAGAGAAAACATCAGATGTGGGGAAACGAGACGTGGTGACTCACAGACAGACACATGTCACGCAGCGTAACTTGTCCTGATGTGAAGTGTGAGTGTGTGCGAGGAACGGTACCGTCGGCCTGCTGGGTCTGGGCTACGGCTGTGAACGCTGTGGAACACGAAACCGCATGAAGGGAGCAGCATAAAAAACAAACACGCGGCGACTCGGCCGTAATTAAACAAGATGATTTGTGTGTTCTGTTTGGCAGAGTTACCGTGGAAACTGCAGAGGAGCAGGACCACTGGAAGGCTGCCCATTCCTTCGACTTGTGAGAGGTACGCTTTACGAGCTGGAGGAAACCAGAGAGGAAAAGAGTCGGGATGATTTCACAGAGTGGAACTGTTCAATATCCTCGCTCAGGATCTTTCAGCGGTTTATGTTTTCGTTCATGTTCCCAACACTTCAGCTCGCTGTCACGTTTTCCCCAAAGGGTTTTTTTTTTTGCCCCAGCTACAGCTCCCATGTGTACCTGTATGTTTTGGAGAACAGGTTGGCGTCATAACAGAAAAATGCCTGATGTGGCGTCGTCGTTACGTGTGGAACAGTCTACCCTTCAGTGATACTAATAAACTTCAGCACAGAGCCGCAGCTAAGAGATTGTACTCTGGAAAGTTTCTAAAGACTTGTTTTCTCCTCCTCGCTGCCCCTCTTTCCTCTCTCCTCTCCCGCCCTGCATCATTCCTCTCGTGATGTGTCAGTGCGACTTTGGAGGCCAAGATGTGAGTTCTCTGAAAAGAATGTGTTTTTTTTGTGCCCTATTCGAGCACCCCTCCACCCTTCCTCTGTTACAGTCACACATTCTTCTCCAGCTTTCTTTTCATAGAACAAACATATCGTCGCTTTCCAACTGTACGGCCGGCACCGTCTCACCACTTTTTTTTTTTTTTTTTTTTTTTGCACCAATACTCAGAGTCACACATTTGCAATTACTGAAAGTACAGCTTGCCTCAGCACGTCTGAGTCTGATTCGTGTTCGTTTGGGTGACATGTTTGCAGCATGAAAAGTGTAAAGAAGAAATTCACATTTTGCCAAGAACTTGAACAAAAACAAAAGGATGTGATCTTTGATCCAAATCTTTGGATGGTGTGATAGTCTACATCTGCTGCTCTTTTTGTGTCTATCTCCTGTAGAATGTCACAAAGCACGTGAAAAAGAAACAAATCAAATTGTACTCACAACTTTTTGCTGTCGTCCACAGACGCGTTAGTTTTATGAATCTTTTGTCTTCTATTTTCCCCTCCTTCTCTTTCTTTCTCCCTCCTCTTCCTCTCTCCTCCCCTATTCTCCTTCCCATATAGCTTTCCTAGCTTTTCACTTTCTGTCCCTACCCCAAAATGGACAAAACAAATCATGCATGCATGGTTGATATCGTCCTGCTTTGCTCCTCACGTTGTTTCCTCTTCATTTTGAGCCATTATTAATCATTATTATAATAATATTTTCCATGACAACAAAAAGCAGAAATCCGTCTGCCCTGATCCACAGAGAAGAGCAGGTGTTTCGTCTTCATTAAATTCATGAGGGATCACAACTCATTTGCTTTCTTCTTCATGGAAGGTTCCATGTAAACTTTATATCACTATGCACCATCTTTTTTTGAAACTCACAGACTTTTGCAAACTATTTTTTCTATATACGTGCGAGACCTGCTCAGGTTCTCAGGCCTTGAATGAATAAAAACAGAGCGTGGAATTTGACTTTTGCAGTTTTCACTATAACCAGCAGGTGGAGCTGAGTGCTCAGATAGTGACCTTTGGCCTCAGCACCAAGCAGTTCTAGGCAGGTTTAGTATAATTTTTTTTTCGGTTAATGTGAGTTACAAATAAAAGCTTCATGTATACACTAGCTTAGTTTGTTAATTGTTTAAACTCAGTTCAGTGAAGTGTTTGAAAAGATGAGAATTTAACACAACGGTCTGAACAGTTTCCATGGAGGCTGAATTCACCAGCTATAGTCAAGTCAAAGTTTATTTATAGTACATTTTATGTGACATGCACAGGCTCAATGTGCTTAAATATAAAAGTGCATACTGTGCAAGAGAAAAATGTACTTTTCATTTATTCCTGTAATGTTTTAAATAGGGTTCATGGGGTGAACAGAGGGGGTTCAACCTGGACCAGTCGCCATGTCACTGCAGGGCCGACATTCACTCCCACATTCACACTTACAGGCAATTTGGAGTGGTTGATTATCCAGCCATGCTTTTTGGAGGTTGACACGATGGAGAACATGGAAATTCCACACAGAAAGAGGCCAGGAATCAAACATGGGGCCTGCTCCATGTGAGGCGACAGTGCAAACCACTGCCCCACCGTTGCACCCTGTAGCTCATTGTGAAACCTCTTAGTCAGTTCGCTCTCCTTCAAATATCTCAGTTGTTTTTTGTGCAAAAATGAACTCTATAGGTCGTCGTCCCTAGTCCTTGTCCCACAGGCCATTTGTGTTGAAATGACGCCTGCGGGTGAGAACTCCATCACTGTATCAGAAGGGAAACGTGACACTGCGTTGCCTCCCGCGTACTATTATAAATATTGCCACACATACCCCTGAAGTCACAGACAACGAAACTGCCCGCGGCTCATCCCATAGTAGGGCTTGTCAGTTCAGGGGAGATACACTTATCATCCCCCTGACATATCGAGGCTACATGCACTCGAGGGCGAGCGTCCGCGGGATGCCCCTAACAAGGTCGGGCGGGTGAAGCCGATGACAGTTTGACAGATGGAGGCAGAGCAGGCAAACGAGAGGAACCTACAGGGACCATCAATCCAGGGAGCGCATCGACTGCCACTCAGGCCGCACGCTTTGATGGGAAAGCAGAGCTGAGTGAGGCAAAAAGAAGAGAGGACGAGGAGGAGGAGGAGGAGGAGGAGGAGGAGGGTGGTAAAAGCAAACATGGCAGATAGTAAACACGCGATAATCTTTGTTTACTGAAGCATTTAAAATGATAAGATGTCACTCAGATGTTCATTTCACCGCGGTGCACCCGTCTTTCTGTCTAGTTCCCTCACAAAATACGTTTTTTTTATCGTATGGACGATAGTCTGAACACGCTAATTTTTGAAAGCTGGTCCCTGAGTGAACGGATGAAGACGCCACCGTTGCGTTTCCGTTTTCCACAACAACAATGGTGGCTCAGCATGTTGCGTTGTGGAAGCTGCTGAACGTGATATGTGTCTTTTCATCCGTCCACACAAATGTCTCCTTTCGAGTCGTGTACTCCAGCTTCTTCTTCAGGTGTTTCTCTACGTCACTCAAGGTTAATTGGTCACTCTAAATTGTCCGCAGGTGCGAATGCGAGTGTGAATGTGTGTGGTTTAAAATGATTCTGGATCCGTTTCCATGTGGACATGGCCTCATCTATGTCCGTCACACTGTAAGCCTGATGCATTGCTACTTTTCTTTCCTTCTCACTGCGCAAAAGTGATCATTTGAGGCTCAGCTGAGATGGTATCATGTCTCTCGGCCCTGCTTGAGCAATTAAAGCAGCTAAACAAGAGTGAACACAACCAGATGACACAGAACGTTGGAGGCGTAGAGGGGAACATCAGGCCAACGAGCCCAGTGAGTCACTTGTTGAATAATCCTGTTTTCTCCAGCTCTGTGTACTATTGTTGATGGAATCTCAACCCTGAAAATATTTTTGATCCTCCACCCATGTACCGCTGTCCGTGCTCCTCCTGTTGTCATTCCTGCAGTGTCCCCAGATTTGCACCTCGATGAGAATCTTTGCTTTGGCTCTCCTTTATTCTGTGATCAGCACCATGTGTTTCCATTTGTCAGCCGGCAGCGGCTCCTTTAACGCCGCCGCTGTCACATGAGCCTGGTGAGGCCGGTTCCTGGAAAACATCCCATCCTAAAGGAGATAACAAGTGTTTTAGTGTAAATATGCCATGAGAAGCAGAGGAAGGGAGCAAATAATCAATCATGGATGTTCACCAGGTCATTTATACTACTTCAATGGTTGTTTGTTGCTGTGAAGACAACAATGTGCTGATGAGGACGACGATGATGATGACGACGATGATGACGACAACGACGATGATGATTATGATGATGACGACGATGAACACGACGATGACAATCATCATCGATGATGATGACGATGATGATGACGACGATGATGATGACAACGATGATGATGACGATGATAATGATGATTACGACGATGATGACGACAACGACGATGATAATGACGACGATGATGATGATTACGACGATGACAATGATGACAACGATAATGGCGACGATGATGATGATGATGACGACCATGATGATGACGACGATGACAATGATGACGACGATAATGGCGACGATGATGATGATGATGACGACCATGATGATGATGATGATGATGACAATGATGACAATGATGGCGACAATGATGGCAACGATAATGACGACGATAACGACAATGATGATGACGACAATGATGATGCCGAAGTTTTGAAGTGACGGACAAACTCAGTTCGGACAAAGTTACAAAAGCCCATTTGAAGTCGTTTCCTGGGAATTTGAGCTGGTGCAGAAACACACGTTGGGTGAGACAGTGTCCAGTATCAGTATTCATCCTCTCAGCTGCAGCGCACTGGAAGATTTCTGCTGTGATGTCGGAGCACGAACCACCTCACAATAATCTGATTCTCTTTGCATCTCGTCCACTAACAGCCCAAACTTCTCACAGGTCAGAGTGCTATTCCGCGCTGGAACACCAACCATCGTTAGAAATGAAATTTGGAGCCGCTGGGGCGTCTGAAGTACCTCAGAGCCGGAGAGTTTCAGCAGGCCGGTTCTCGCTTGTTGTCAGACACTAACAGATGAACTTGTTTCCTGGTTCCCCACCTACCGTTCCCCCTACTTCCTTGGTGTCTGATATTGTCTGGCCTGGAAGTCAGACTCTCATAAAAAACAAACCAATAAAGTTTCAGATTTGGAGGAATCTGAACAACACAGTACAATACAGCTTCTCCTCCACAAAGCAGATCTACTGGACTGATCAGAGGTCAGAGGTTTCAACAGCTGCAGTTGAGTAAGAAAAAAATAATTAGTACGTTTCCAAAAATATATAGAATTGAACATTTTAGCAAATTGTTGCTAAAATATTCAATTTATAAAAAAGTATGTCATAAAAGTATGAATAAAATATAAGTGTACACATCTAAGTAAGGTAAATGAAAATATGAAGACGAAATATAAAGTTGTAAATGTACACATCATACTGGCTGTCTGGATTGTCAGATAGGACAAGAAAGAACAAAAAGGAGAAAGGAAAGAAAAGAGAGCACATAACGCTCAGTTCTCTGTTTTGACTTCAAACAGCAGAAGGTGTAGGATGAAGGCAACACAGAGAAGATATGATGGCAAAAGCTTGAAGGCAAAGACAAGACCTGAGTGACATGAGAGGCTCAGCACAGAAAGTAGCAGAGATAAAATGGAAAGAGGAGGGAGTGAAGGGCAAGACGGGTCACAGTGTTCCATCAGACAGTGCTGCTGCGGACTGGCGGACGCCGAGGCAGCCTACATTCGCAGGGAGAACTGTGTCGTGCAGATAGTCAGAGGAAGGTGATGATGTGCGCAGTGTGTAAATAGACGGGCCTGCCGTCTATTTATAAAATCATCTGGAATGGGGGTTAGCACAGGCCCCAGCGACATCCACGCTGCACATTAGCAGCCTGCTACCAACAGGGATCCTCTCCAAAATGAAACTGTGATATTGTGAACACTGCCGTGCAAAAAGCTTGAACCCACTGTTTACATTTTCGTGCTACCAGCCTGACCGTTCTTCAGGGGGCACTAGAGCCAGAATGCAGGTGATTCTTCAGGCGGGAACTGTCTCCTGTGACAGATGTAGGACGTCTGGCCGTCGATGAAGCGTACGGAGGTCAAACTGCTGCGTGTGCTTTGTTCCACTGTCAACACCTGTCTGGTATGAGATCATTAAACGATGAATCTGAGCGTCTGGATCTCTATCAAAACAGCCAACAACAATAAAGGATCTCTCTTCCTGCAGGTAGCACGGTTCGGGTTAGCGTTACGCAAACATGGAGGAGGACCAGGCCGGTATCATTCTCAGGTTGCATTGTTCAGTCCAATATTAGATGTTCTTCCGCCCACCGGCACCTGTTGCTCCATCAGAGTCACGGCGCTCAGGGGGATCCGCAGCTTCTGCTTCTACATATTCAATAAATATGTTTGTTATGTATTATGTTACATGTTATGTATTTTATTTTATTTTATTTTATTTTATTTTATTTTATTTTATTTTATTTTATTTTATTTTATTTTATTTTATTTTATTTTATTTTATTTTATTTTATTTTATTTATTTTTGCCTAAGTCAGTTCTTCATAATGATTAGATTTGGTTTCTCTTTGTCTTTAATTTGGGGAAAAACTTGACAAAATGACCATTAAGCCGTTAACCAGCCATGTAACACTACTCATGATAAGTTCCATAGCTGCTTGTTTTATTGAGACATGACAGACTTTACAGGCAATAATACAGACGCCAAACTTGTTGTACGTAAACTGGAACATATACAACCATGGATGTGACTTCAGTGGTGATATTTATAAAAAGAATATTACAAATGCAGCACCTTATTTCTTATCTAAATATATAATGAATCACAAAAATAAACTGCAGCTCCACATATCACAAACATATATATATAAAACAAATTGAAAACAAAGTGCGTTTAGTTTATCTCTCCCCTCTTCCTTCCCTCACCAGCTCCTCCTCGACTCCTCCTGCCTCCCTAACTTTCCTGGCTTCCTTCTCCGCCTCCTCTGCCTTCTTCTTCTCCTCCCTCTCCGTCTCCGTCAGCCAGGCTCCTCCCAGGTAGCTCAGGATCTCCTCAGGACGTCCTCGCCGCTCGGGCTCGGGGTGGAGCAGCTCGCGAAACAGAGTCATCACCAGCGGGGTCAGGCCGTGGAACTGTGACGGAGGAGGGTTGTCCCGCTGCTTTTCCTCCATCAGGGCGTAACAGTCGACCTGCGTCTCACCTGTCCAGTCACCCTCCCTGAGCTTGTCATCTTTCTCAGCCTCTCGGTCGAACCACTCCTTGTACCTCCGGTAGCCGCGGTCATCGTGGGTGCTCTCCTCCCAGGGGAAGCAGCCGGTTAGCAGGCAGTAGACGAGTACACCCAGGGCCCAGCTGTCCATGCAGGGCTCCACTGTGATCCAAATGTCCTCCTGCTCAGTCTCACCACACTCCCTTCTCTCCCTCTCTGCCTCTTTGGCGGGCGCCACCTCCGGAGTACAAAAGGGCGACTCGTACCAGACGGCATAAACGCTGGTGCCGATGGCCCGAGTGAGGCCAAAGTCCCCGAGCTTGACCCAGCGGCAGGACCGGTCACATAAAAAGATGTTTTCTGGTTTGATGTCGCGGTGCACGAAGCCCAGAGAGTGAAGGTGTGTGACAGCACTGCTGAGCTGGGCCATCACCCTCTGGACACACTCTTCATCCACCCCATCCTACAACACACACAGGAGACGCTGAGTTTCAGTGACATGTTCCGGAAAGTTTGTTCATCTTGATATGAGGAAAACTCTGCGGAGTTCAATTCCATTTTCACAAAATGACACAAATCAAAAGTAAGTGCTGGAAGTTTCATATGTTTGAGTTTTTCCTCATTTCACGTTTAAAAACTCTAAAAACGATTTTCACTACACCGGTTGTCTGGTGAGTCCTGAAATGCTGTTTTTTTCAATTCTATTTTCACATAAACTGACATAAATCAAACCAAATGTCTTTAAAGTTTCACTGGTTATTAAGTTAATTAAGTTAATCAGTAACTCTGGACAATTCTTTTCCACAAACTCAGGGGTTTTACTTAACCTGCTTTGTGGAACGGGCCCCCGGTTTGGTGAAAATCCTCAGTTTGTTTATTCTGAATGGAGGAAGACTGCCGAGTGACAGAAAACAAACCAAATCTGTCAAAGTTGTACATGTTTGACTGCAGTTTATCAGTAACAAACTCAAAATCAGCTTTCTGAATCGGGCCCCTGGTGAAGACATCACAGCGTTGGTGCAAAAATAAACACAATCTGCGTCAGCGGGTTATTGACGCTCTTGGAAAGAGCCGCTTTCGCTCCGAGGTCAGTGGGAGCACGGTGGGCACGGTGCTCCAGCTCTTATCGCTGCTCCTCAGTGTTACTGGCAACGACAGAGACTCAGGGGCCGAGCTGGAGGCCAAGCGGGAGCCTCTCATCCAGCTCGTCTCAGGTTTTTGCTGACCAGTGAGAAGCAGAGGAGTGGACAGAAATCTTACATAATCAGGGCCCCCCCCCCAAAAAAAACCAAAACAAATGATGAAATTCCTATTTTTAAATATTTTCACCATTCTAATTTGTAGGAGTGTGATCGTTTTTCCATTCTTCTATTTTCTTCTACACACCGAGCGTAACGCGTGTGGTGGGTGTGTAATAGTGCTTTAATAGTTGATGGACCAATCTGTATGTTCAATTTCTGAAAAACAACAAGAAATAAGCAGTGGTCGGTTCATGGTATTGTTATGTAGTAGCAGTAGCACTGGCGGTAGAAGATGAAATCGTATTTATTCTTTTAATTTCTATTTCTATTTCATTGGGTCCCTGGTACCTGTTCATATGACACTTTTGTCATAGTTTCAATCCATTTTTTATATTCTGGTGGGGATGGACTTTTCCATGACCTAGTAATATTTCGGGCCGCTGTAATCACGTTTATAACTGCAAAATTCTGTTTTGCCACCCCCATTGTTTGTTTTTGACTGGAATCTCTCTCTCCAGAACCTTCTCCCGAGGTGCTTTCACCTAAAATGGGTGTATCAGTAGCACATGTAAGAAAGTCCCTGCTTTTGTTGGACACATCAGGTAATAGACCCATCCTGTGGCGTCTAAAGGGGGTGAAGTAGAATCTATTTATTTGCCTATGTTGGATAAACGTCCGTCTAGCCTCCCAGGTGTATTTTCCAGAGTTTGCGACTGTCCTCTTCCACTCCTCCTCATTTAATTCACATTCTAAATCTCTCTGCGATATAGTCTTCAAAGTCCTTCAGATCAAAGTCCTTATTGAAGTGGAATTTTTGAGTTTACCACTTACACAACCAGTCAAAAGTTTGGACACACGTTATTTTTCAGTTGAATGAGAAGGAGTGACCTTCTGTCTCAAACATCAAGCACTGCAGGCGGGTTTCACCACACGTCATCCTAACTCACCTCTGACACGATTACACTGTAGAGGTCGCCGTAGAGACCAGCTTGTTGGGCAAAGACGTAGTGTGACGGTGTGGAGAAGAAGATGCCGAGCGCGCGGGTCAGGGACGGATGTGTGCAGTAGGAGAGAGAGAGATTGTATTCGCGCAGGAACGACGTGAGCGAGGTCGTCTGACGGGGGAAGAACTTCAGGGCCATCGGGGTTCCTGAGAGACACGAAACAGCACAACACAAGAATGGCCACGTATTCCACACACACCGCGTCAAACACAAAGGTCATATATCGAGTGTGTTTTCCTTCTCTGACACCGTGAACAAATATAGCGTCCCCTCAGGGCCGAGTGGAGTACACCGCAACACCTTCATTACCGCAACTGGAGCCGCAAGAATGTCATGAAGCACTTCAATAGAGTGACAGAAGTGCAAGAGGTTAAGTGAACACTATCAAAAGACACATCTATCCTCACATTACTGCAACACTTGCCCAATACGCCGCACACACTCTCTTCAGGAGAGAAACCCGAGCCTGAGATAAATGTGCTGCAGCTCTAAGTACCATTTCACTCATTTCACACGGGGCATACGTGAAGTGTTGTGGGTACGGCGGCTTTCGAATACAAAAGAAGCAGTGAGGGTAAACTCTCGCGACCTTTGACCTCTGGTCTTGTACGGACCTCTCTTCCTGTGCACGGCCAGCATGACCTTCCCGTATGACCCCTCCCCCAGGAGCTTCACCACATGGAAGTGGTCAGACACCTTCAGGCGCGACATGGACTGCGCCGACAGGAAGCAGAGCTCGTCCAGATCCTTTGCCGCTGGAGCTGCTGGAGCCTGTGGAGCGCACACACACACACACACACACACATGCACGTTGTCTCAGTGTTTCTACGTTGTATGAAGCAGGTGGTGTGTATTTCGTCCTAAATCCATTTTACTGATTATTTGCCATCAACTTGTCATGCTGTTGTTTCAGGACTCCCTTCTTTCATTCCCAGTCACAGTCTACCAGCGTGCATCAGGCAGAAAGTATCACATTCCACCGCTCTGGCATGATTCCCCTTTGCCTTTGTCAGACATCAGCAGGACGTCTTATCAAGGCGATCGGAACATGTGCAGCTGTCACTCAAGTCCCAGTGTTCCATCCACGATCACTCCGCTTGAAGTAGATCCCACATTACCAGCACAGTTAGAGAGGTGTGAACACATAACGCACAGCTTGATACAGAGATTTTTGTTCTTGTAGTTCCACATGTGCACTTTTACACGGACTAGTCTAATTTTCACTCATGTTTCTGCAAATGCTCTGACCGGTAATATTTTTTTTACAAGTTTCTTAATGTTGTCAGATTTCATTTTTGCATTATTACTTGTATTAATATATTATTATTATTGATAATTATAAATAAATAAGTACAATTAGTGGACTCACATTGATTCTTGACACACAATGTATCCCACATGCCGCCAAAAATAAGAGTCAAATGGACATTTTGCAGACAGCTCTATTTCTAAAAGAGAACTGTTCATTAACAACTCACATTAACGTCGTAGCATGAAACACCAGTTAGGTTTCGCTCACAGAGCTGTTAACACCTCTTATGGTTATTGGATTGTGACATTCTCTGGCTGCTGGTCATTCCACTCATGCCGAGCTGAAAGGAATTTTATTTACTATCCTGGCTTCAAATAGTTTCCGTCCTGAGATAGAATTTGTGATTTGATGGTCCTGACACATAAATCACAGATTAACCTCAGAGACGTTTTTGTCTTTGTGTGTGTGAGATGAATCCATTGATAATTCACGTCAACACAGATGTGAGATTGCACCAAGTCAGTGGTTTTTCCAACACAAGCTGTGTCAGCTGATGTCTAGAACAAATTCAAAGCAACTCAACATGATCCCAGTTAGAAATCCTTGCAAACGGGATGATCTAATCCAACCGCTGCACAGGAGTTTGCAATAACAAATATCCTGCAAATTGCAAAAACAAGTATAACATGTAAGTACAGATGTGTGTTGTATCATTCCACAGCATTTATCCTTTTCAGAGTTCACGTGAACTTATATATAAAGTCCAGTACTCACAGTCATTCTGTCTTCAGTGGGCTGATCTCTGCTCACTTTTGTCTCTTCAGCATCCAAACACTGAAGCCCTGAAGTGTCACGCTGCTTCTCGCTGGGACTGGACCCTTTTCAGTCTATTTGTCCTCGTCTGGATTATTGAAGCCGATGTTTTTCCTCCCTGGTTTGATGCAGCAGCAGATTTATAGACGGCTGCTTTACTACACACTTGCAGGTTAACTGTGTTTCTTCCCGGAAGACTCTCTCTCTCTCTCTCTCTCTCTCTCTCTCTCTCTCTCTCTCTCTCTCTCTCTCTTTCTCTCTCTCTTTTCCTACTCTTGTGCCAACTCGGCCTCTCTGCTTGTTGCCTGTTAACGCTGGCATGAACCAGCTTCAAGGTATTTCAAGCCTCCCTCCCTCCCTCTCTGTCTTCTCCATCACAGCAGTGTTAATGTCCCAGCGTCTCCAATCTGTCGTTGAACCTGACCACATTAACCCATCAGTCCTCTGACTCCAACACCCCCCCCCACCCTCCG
>CAAKHB010003758.1:85439-110891 GCA_901007665.1 Aeoliscus strigatus
AGAGCTCCGCTATGCACTCACACTCAGCAGAGAGATGATCGAAAAGGTTAGGGGCAGAGTGTTTGCCCAGCTGTCTGACTGGACAGTTCTAAACTATTCGTCTATCTGTCAATTGGAGTTTCACAGACACACGTTAAAACACTTCTCAATCAAGAAAATGACTTTGTCTTCAAATTTCTCATGTGTCCTCTTCTGTAAGAAACAAATTTGCTGATTTATGTCTCTTCACATTACGCCACTTCCTTTTTTATATTTTTAAATGCAAAGGAACCAAGAAATCGAGCATTTCAAGCCAATCACAGAATAAGTAAACACAAATGACCTCTGATTATTGAATTTGCATGGCAATGGAAAATACCACAGACTAATATTTGTAGGACTCAGTGATTTGACACATTGATTTCCTCCCTGTCACCGCTGTAATGCTGCCTTAACACAGGTGTGATGGACGCAGCAATCTACCAGCTTGCATGAAGGAAACTGCAGTTGAGCAATTTGGTGCTGATGTCACGCTGTTGTGGAGAAGTAGATCCAGCTGCAACTTCTCTCTTTTTTTTCATAATATGATTAAAGACGCCACTCTTTTTTTCTAGTTTTGACTTCACCTGGTCGGGGTAAGTGAGCAGCAGACTCCCCACTGTGTTCAGCTGAAAGTGCTGGAGCTGTGTAGTTCAGTGCTGTGACCAAATGCAGCAGATTCACCATGAACTGATAAACATCAGGCAGTATTTTATGGAGAGTTGTTTTATGGAGCGTGTTGTATCCTGTCTACAGGGAGGGATGAGGGATTCAGTTCATATCCATGCGCAAAACACTTATACAGTCTAATTTTACAAGCAGCCTTGTGACATCACTTCTGGCAATAAGTTTTGCTCTGCATGTCCGTTCAAATGCTACATGCACCTCAAACTAGATATTACTAGACTATTCTGATTGAAGCCTGTTTGTCACAATTTGAGATTGAAAAAGGCCGGTATGTTTGACTGGTGTTAATTCTCTGTTGGCTGTGGATGTCAAGTCCAGTCAGATTCTATCTGTACGGCGCCACATCAACAACAACAGCAGTTCTCATGACGCTGCGCAAACTGACTATTCTCATAGAAACCCAACACTCACATGAGCAAGGTTTGAGTTGGAAAAACCGCACAAACACCTCGAGAAGGCCAGGGCCGCATGTGGGTGGTCATCTGGAGAGATAGAGAAGGAGCCAAGGAAAGCAGGAGGGGACACACAGTCAAACCACAGGGAACAGATTTATAAATTAGCTGTATCAAAATCAAACTGTCCGCTGAAATCCCTACAGGGAATTTACACAATTTAAACGATACAGTTTACAGAGTACAACATATACACTACCGTTCAAAAGTTTGGGGTCACTTAGAAATGTCCTCCTTTTGTAACATCTGATTTTAAGGGAGTATCTACCTCCACCTACAGAGGCCTTTTCCACCAACCATCACTCCTGTGTGCTAATGCTACGTTTTGTTAACTAACCAAACTTTTGAACGGTAGTGTATATATACTTTTTTGGATTAATTCTTGTGGCTGCAGATGGTTATTGTCCTCCACTGTCCACCATCTAACAGGTCATGGTCGTGGCAGCAGAGGGGGAATCCATCGGATTCAGCAACAGGAGGAATCACAGACTAGAAAGCACCGGAACTCCAGCAGAGAACAGGGGGTTAGAGTATTGGAGTGACGATCAAACAGAACAGTTAAGAGAGAAGACGATTTGGAGTTAAAGCAGACTAGATATCAATGATGATTGATCTGATCCCGACCAGAGCACCTTTACAAACATATTCATTATTTGTTAGACTATATTATTGCTAAGCGTTCCGTGGTTCTTCTGCGTTCCTTTATCAGAGCACAAAGTCCAAATGTTGAGACAGTAGATTTGACACATTCTGTTTCTTCAAACACCGACTGAACACGTCACTTTTCTGACATCGCAGTCTCTGTGATTGACAGGAGGAGCGGCTGCGGAGAGGAGATGATCTTCGGCTGCAGATGGCCATCGAGGAGAGCAAGAGGGAGAAGCTGAAGCCAGAGGACGTATGTGCAAACTGTCACTGTACATTTGTTTCCAGCTCCTGCAGTCTGAGCAAAGCTGGGATCAGGGGTCAAACTCGGCACAAATCAAAGGGCCACATGGAGTTTTTTCAATGAGTCAGAGGTCTATTTGAGGTCCTTTTCATTCAAAACATAAATATGAACTAAAACCAAATGTAATTTTCAGTTTAAATAAAACCTAAAAATAAATGGTAAAAAATAAAATAAGATTTGACCCTTGTCATGAATCCAAAACTACATCAGCACAGGGTTCTTTATCAACACAAGGACATAAGGAAAATGTATTTTATCCAAAGGTGAATCTCAGGAATTCCAAAACTAACATACATGCTAAGATCAAACCTAATGTCCCTTTCAGTTTAACAATCAACACCTCCATGGATTCCTTTGGTAAACAAATAGATCAAGGAAACAAAGTGTAATGAAAGACTAGTTTACATTCAAAGTGTGTCAATGTCAGACGCTGCTTCATGAGAGAAATGCATCAATACATTGACCTATTGACCCGGAGTCCACATGTGGTGTTTCCTTACTTTGAAAACTGATTGGTGCCGGCTTTTGGTGCTTTATTTTTAAAGTCCACTGGCTTTGCTGTGTGGTATTGTGTGTAACTTCCAGTCTCTGCTAGGACAATCCAATGTTCTTAAAACGTAACTGAGTTGAGAGTGTTTTAATACCTGAACAATTGTCTTTTGCAGAACGCTCTGATGGAGCTCAGTGCTGTGGACCCCTGGGGGGCCCCCGCAGCCACCGCTGCCCCTGACTCTGCCGGCCCCTCCCCTCCACCCACAGTCCCTGCTCCTGGCTCTGGTCCTTGGGGTACGACCTCCTCGGACCCGTGGGGAGTCGCGTCTCCAACGTCCCCTACGAACACCGACCCCTGGGGCGGCGGAGCCCCACCGACAATAGCCCCTCCTCCTGACCCCTGGGGAGAGACGTCCAACCGGGTGAACAACGTGGATCCCTGGGGCAGCTCAGGTACGCAGCTACAACGCGTGATGTTTGGAGAAACGCCGCCTGGTCTGTGGCCTCATGACTCTTCTTCACTCCATGATTTCATTTCCTGTGTTGTCTTTTCCATCTGTCATGTCACTCTGCTGTAAGTCATTCACTCGTATGCTTTCAGTTAGTAACGAGGAAAGCACGCATGCTGAATCCATCCGGTCCTTCAGTGTCTGAACCAGGGCCTCTTATCCTCTCGTTTCTGCTCAGGACTGACTGTGGCTGTGTCTCAAGCAGAGCTCTCTCTTGTCGTGCCCTCTTTGTGCCTTCTCATGCAGTAGAGTCTGCTAGCGTCTCCTTCTCCTCCTCACAGCGACACGGCGGACACAGTGTCCTCGTGTGTCCTGTTTATCGACATTGGAGAGGTCAAGGAGAGACACGCCTCAGCCTCCTGCTCCCTCCTCACTGTCGGTTCTACCTGTAAGGTGTTGTGTTAACCCTCCCCTCCCCTCCCCTGTAGCGGTGACCCCCCCCAGTGCCGACCCCTGGGGCCCCCCATTGCCTCCCAGCACTTCCTCCTCAGGGGGGCCAGTTGACCCCTGGGCAAAGGATGGGCCAGTCCCCGCCTCTGACCCTATCACCTCTGACATCTGGACTGGCTCCAAACACACTAACGGCACAGGTACATGCACAGTGCAAACGGCATGGACCCGCGCACGCTGAGGTCCTGAAACACACTTCAGTGGAGCGTTGTGGTCAGCTGCATGCACACACACGTGCGACTCGTCTTGTCTGACATCCCATCCCCTTTCAAGTACGTGTGGTTGTGCTGCTCCATGTTTTGCTTCTCTAAACACAGTTTATGCCTCTGCGTCGGGTGCGGCCGACAGGTTGCCTACGTCGTAGCGTCGCACGCACATCTCCAGAAATGCAAGTACGTGTCACCTCCACGTGGACCGCCGCAGACAGCAGCAACTGTGTTTGGGCTGTTTGCGTCACGTGACTTTCACCAAAAAAAAAAAAATTACAACCAACTGAAAAGTGAGCGGAGAAGGATGGCGATCATGTGTCGAGGGAACCACAGTCCACTTTAAAAATAAAGACATTTCTTTTGGTTCCCTCTCAATGTTTATGACCTTGTCGAATTTTGTATTATAATTAAATATACCGCTGTGTGTGTGTGTGGGAGAGAGGATTTATCATCCCTAACTCTCGTCGGGTGGCTCTTCAAGTGCCGTTTTTCGTTTGATTTTTATCTTTTCTCAGCGTCCCACTCGTCTAGATTCTTGTCTTGTCCAAACAAGAAGTGTTAAAAACGTCCATTTTGCGTGTTTTCCTCATCAAATGTCCAGTTTTTGTTACTGCTGATTGATGTCTTTTGATGAAAAGGCCATTATAAGTAAATGTATTATCATTCTTTGATGTAGTTAGTGCGGTAACTAGATCTGCTCAGTTTCAGTAGCTGTCACTTGAAGTAACCAGAGAGAACAAAGACCAACAGATCTCACAGCAGCACGTCCATGTCTGCCGAGCTAATACAACAGTCCAAAGTGTGATTTTTGACGAAAAGAGTGAGTGGAAAATGATGCTGTTCTCGTCGTTACTGTGGCAACCAGATCCACTTGATCGCTTGCAGAAAACAAGGAGAAACACAAAACACAGCGTGGCGCTACGCCGATCGAAGGCTTACGACGTAGGGAGCGACGCAGAGGCATAACTGGGCCTGACGTCATTTCAAGCTTTCTGATTTAGTTTCGGTGTCTCTTGCTCAGGAGATCCAGAGCGTCGGGGGTCCTCAGCAGCAGCTTGTGACAGCACGGGCTCACCGGTGCCCTTTGACCTCTCATCTCTCGGTTCTTCACTTCCTGTTCGTAAGACCCCTGAGTCCTTCCTAGGTCCCAATGCAGCACTGGTGGACCTGGATTCCCTGGTGTCGTCGAAACCCAAAGCCAAGCAGCCACCACCTCCCTCCATCTCCTCCTCGTCGGCACACAACCCCTTCCTCCAGAACACAGGTCAGTGTGACGTCTACCATGACGGCGCTTTCTGCCGTCAGACGAGGACCACAGCTTGGTGGTAGTCCACATTCAGAATGACGATAACGAGAAGTCTCACCATCCTCATAAACCCAGAACACTCAGTTGTCGTCGTATTGAACTTGAACAGTGAAGTAGAAAACCCCTGGTTGAGCTCTGTTGCTGGTGGGTCTGCACCGGTCCACGGGCCTCAGGATGACAAACATGGATATGTCGGTATATAATTTATATAGTTTATATAGATATTTACTCTTCTTTTTTTTTTTTAAAGAAAGTTAATCAATTCTTCCCTTGAGGAAAAAACACCAGTGTCTTTGTGATTTTCTCAGAAACCATTATGGGATTAAGAGGACAGAAACTGATAATAACACAATGGTGTATTACAGTAGTAGTAGATGAGTAGTGGACCGGAATAACAACAATAAATGTATGTGTCTCTACTAGAGCAGACCCACCTAATTATAACTTTAAACCAAACAATAAATTTTCTTCTTTGAACTAAAAATAAACAAAAATATATATATAATAAATACATTTAAGTTAAAATATCTTCCTAGAAAATAACACAGACTGAGGAGGAGAAGTTATTACCTCAATGTGTTTTACATTTTGAGACACGGTCACAGTGGACCCCTGATGTATGGTACCTACATATATACACCCACACCTTTACATTAGAACCCAACATACATAACCAATATTTAGTCAATAATAAGGTCACGTTCTGCACAGCTCATGAATCCAGGGGCAAATTTGATTGGTCAGACACTCATCTGTATTATTCCCTGTTTTACTAGATGCTGTTTTATTAACAGCGTAGATCTGACTGATGTAGAATGTCACCGACCATCTCCAAAGTCATCTAATCCAACCACCTCTGGCTCTCAGGCTCGTCTCCTGCTCCCGGCATGGCCGTGACCCCCGGCAGCACTATCTCCAGCAGAGGGGTTTCTCCGACCCCGGCCTCGTCCAACCCCTTTGGCGTGGCCCCGCCCATGACCTCCATTTCACCGCAGCCCTCCTCACTGGGCCTGAGTGGCCTTCGCACCAGTCCTGTGCCTCCCACCCCCCTCCTGAGTATGGTGCAACCGGGCATCGGCGTGGGGGCGATGGGCCTCGGAGCTCCAGGAATGGGCCTGGGCATGATGCAGGCCGCCCCCCTGGGCATGGCCTACAGCGGCCTGTCACCCATGGCCCCACCGGGGCTCATGGGTCCCGGAGGGGCCGCGCCTCCTCAGCTGATTTTGGGCGGGTCCACCGGAGCAGGAGGAGCGATGGGGGCGGGGGGGCCGGTGGGAGGCGGAGGAGCAGCAGGAGCCAGCACGAATCCCTTTCTGCTTTGAGGAAGAGTCACCACGGCTTCCGTCACCTGTTTGAACCTGTCGCACCTGCTGCCGCCTTTACTCCTCCTGTCCAGAGAGCGTCTCATCTCTGAGAGTCAAGGAAAGAAAACCACGTCTTTCTTTTCCTCCAAAAGCATTACATCACTTCATTCACGTCTTTTCATTTCACTTTGTGTTATTTTCAGGCGCAGACTTAGAGATCTATTTATTTTGGTTCAGTCATGTTCTGTATCGTTCGTCCTGTTGTTTTGTTGTTGTTGTTGTTTTTTTCCCAGTCCTGAATGAAATGAAGGTAAGTCTGTGAGAGCAGAAGGCCTTTTCTCAAGTGTCGCTCTGTGGCGTGAACTGACTGCTCTGAGAGAGCCGGGGGGTCCGGGGTGGGGGGACAACCACTAACAAACTGAACTGAGACTCCTCCTGGCTTCTCTCTCACAAACACTGAAACGAAACGAGTGCATGAAGACTGATCTTTGATAACCTCCAGACTTGAGATGGACTGAAATTAACATTTCCGGCACAACGTGGTCAACGATTCCACCTTTAATTTAATGTTCAGTGTAATTTATTTTTCTCCAATTTTGGGAACAAAATAAATAATGAAAATCAAACACAATGACGCCATTTAAATCAAACGCTTGTTTTCTTCCTGATTCTTGTAGAAAAGTAACGAAAGCTTTGACATCTGTGGGGACAAATGACGAGCTGGTGAATGTGTGACGCAGAGATTATGAATGCTCATTTGTGAGTGTGCAAGTATGCAATTGTGCAAATGCCTGTTTCTGTGTATATGTATCAGTGTCTGTCGTTTTCTTGTGTTGGATCTTATTTCAGTGGCTCAAAATGAAGAACTTACATGCGTTAATTCTTTCTTTTTCCCTTTGGCACCTGTATTAATACGATGTAACATCTGGACTTCAGATGAGGTATTATAAGGGTCACGCATTTCTTATTCTCTTATTTCACTCATCTTCAATCATTTTCATGTGGGGTTCCCGGTCCGCTGGTCCCCTGAAGAACCACTGTCCTTATGTTTCGTCCCTGCTCCTGTCGTGGGGAGGGTGAGCTACTGATGCTTCTTGGGGGAAAAAAAAAAGACAATTATTTCAATGAATGAATGAAAGGAAAAAACAGGGACTTGACAACATGCTCCATGCTGTTCTTTTAATTTAGTTTGATGAATTTATTTTATATCAACAAAAATATCTTTTATCGGGTAAGGTTCTGTGTGGTGTTGACTGTGAACATTCACATTTGAAAAGTAAAATGGAAAAAAAAGAAATTTATGAAATTAAAAAGAAAACACAGGATGTGTGTGTTTGGCTTGTTTCATGCTTCTCTTAGCTCATATATACAATTTTTACCGCTGCAGGGTACAATAACGTGACAAGAATAAATGTACAGCTCGTTTTCTTTGGTGAATTTGTGTATAAATCCACAATCCAGCAGCGTGAATCCCTGCTAATTAATGCACAAAACAAAGAAAGACAGACTTTATCTCAGACAAATGGTGAGACAGCTCCATCTGCAAAACGTACAGACGACTGAAGCGTGTTTGGAAAGTTCTGTTCCTTGGTCGTGGAGAGGACGGGGGTCAAAGGGGAAGAGAGTCCCAGTCAAAGTCATCCTGGATCTCCTCACTGTTGCTGTGGAGACTCTTTAATGGAGGACGCTGCCGTGGCGCCAGTGTCTGCGGCTGGATTCCAGCTGAGAAACCATGAAAATAAAAGTGGAATTAGCTCCAGCTCCAGCAGAGTTCATATTTAAATATAAAGTGATGCAAATGAAATAGTACTTTTAACTGAAAAAACTTCAAAATCATACTCAGAATATTTATTTCTAATCAAAATATTTAAATCTATTTACACTTAAAATAAGACAGCAACTGTAAATGTTTTTTTTTTTTTACTTGTTTTTACTTTCACTTTGCTTGAAACAAATTAAAATTTACTATTAAGTTACGATTTCAGGTGATGTCTCATTTTAAGTGAAAATGAGTAATAATATTCTTACATGTTCAGTTTTTGCAGTGTAGCAGAATGTACTTCTGTTGTCATTGTAAAAATGCATTGACATTTGTTTGCTGTGTGACTTTTTCTCCATTCAGAATGAACAAACTCTGGATTTTCACTGAACCTGCTTTCTGGAACAGACCCCAGGACAAATCCCACAAACCGGACTTGGACTGAGATGCCATGAAGTTGTACATTCAGGGTCCCGTCTTACCTGGTGGGTGTGCAGGCTGTGGCAGCTGCGCTCTGTGCAGGCTGGTCCCCTGCATGTGCAGAGGCCTTCGGGGCAGCTGCGTTCCACTGGTGGGCGGCGCCGCAGGAGCGTAGGGGAGAGACGGCGGGTGGACGAGGCTGGAAAGGGTCGGAAGTGGGTTGGAGGGCAACGGTGGGACCTGCAGAGAGGGAGGGGCCCCCAGGGCGAGCGGGGAGTGACTGCCGGGCGTGATCATGCCTCTCTGAGTGAAGAAGCGGTTGAGAGAATCACAGAGGGAGGTGAAGAGGGCCGGTTCCAGGGCCCAGTCACAGAGCTCCGCCTGACGCATGCTCTCCAGCAGGTCTGGGGACAGGAAGTGGAGAAAAGGAGAGAAGTGTTCATTGTTACAGAACGATCCAACTTGAGGAAATACCACCGTACCACTAAACAATGGTATGATTCTGAGCTTATTCAAATTCAAATTTTAAAATAATTCCAATAATGCCAATTCAACACAACAGAAAACAAATCCAAAGACATAAGAATAGAGGAGAACAAAATATCCGTATATGCTGGCAGGGTTCGAATAATTTCGACCTTTAACCCACTGACCTGGGTGACCGGAGAGGTCAATGTTTGCCCAGTCCAGACTGCTGGCGATACGGAAGCTCTCCTTCAGAGAATCGGGGTTACTGAGCCAGTCGACGGGCACCGCTGCAGACAAGAGGAGGGAAGGACGTCAGACTAGGACGCAGCTGAGGACGAGGTCCTGTGACACTCACTGTACTGTGAGCGGCGCTCCGGGTCGGCAGAGGGTGCAGCCGGTGCAGGGGGAGGAGCCGCTGCAGGCGGAGCAGGAAGTGGAGGCGCAGGATGAGGAGACATTGGGAGCAGCGTCGGAGTGTGCAGAGGGGTGATGTCATGGCTCAGAGTGGCCAGGGGGGGTCCGTCGGCTGTGGAGACACCACGGGAGTCGTGCAATGAATCACACTGCAGAAACTCTGAATCTTACAAAAAACCTTTGTGTCATTTCGACTCCAAAAAAAATCTCTTCACAATTAAATAAGACACATCACCTGAAGGAGAGACTTATTTTCTGACAATCCTCTTTTGTTTCAAGGTCATTTTCACTTGTTTTTCTTATTCCAGTGGCAGACTCGTCTTTCGAGTCATTTCAAGTGAATATTTGTTTGAAACAAGTGAAGATTGTCTAAGCCGGCGTACCCGGAGAGGACCCACACATGCAAACTCCACACAGAAAAGGGCCCCCAGCCAGGAATCAAACCGGCGACCTTCCTTCGGTGACAGTGACGGCGCTAACCACTGCTCCACCCGTTCAGTACTCACACTGAGAGCCTCCTCGCTCCCGCAGCGACTTGAACAGAGACTTGAAGGACGCGTACAGGTCAGGTAAGGTCATCTCATCGAAGGTGAAGCGGAGCGGGGGGTCGGTGGAGGTGTTGGACGGGGCCACGGCGGGGGAGGGGGCAGCAGAGGGGAGGGCCACGGATACAGAGCAGTGAGTCTGGTCTGATCCGGAGCTCACAGAGAAGGCAGACGACGGGTTGGCGGGGAAGGAGTAGGAGGGGGCCGCCGGAGGGGCAGGTGGATGGGGAACGGGGAAAGAAGTGATGGAGGGGGCAGCATGAGGGGAGACGGAGGGGTGAGGGACCGGCGCCAGGGGGTGGGGGGGCTGCTGCTGTGGAGGCAAAGGACACAGAGTTAAACAGAGGAACTCTCGAGCACGCTGACCGAGAGTAGTTGTCTCTTTGCACTTAAAATACACATAAAATACACATATACAAATACACAACACCAGAAAAAGTTTTTTAAAAAAAGTGTGTTTGGACATTTTTCTCTTGTTTCAAGCAAATTTTCACTTGAAATAAGTAGAAACATCTGCCTGCTTGTCGTAAGAAAACTTGCTCACTAACACATTTTTCTGTTCAGTTCAAGTGAAAATGGACTCGAGACAAGTGGACATTTTCTAAAAGCAAGTCACTTTTTCTGGTGATGCGACTTCTTTTAACGGTAAAGACATTTTGTTTAGAAATAAGACAAATACTCTTAGTCAGATTTTGAATTTGGGTAGTGGTTTTATGTGTTTATGTGACAGAATTCCAAATATATTTCTCCATCAAGAACCTTGTAATACTGATTTACATAGATTACATAATTATACAAGACAAATGAGGTAAGATCTAGAAGGGAAAAGGAGGAGGAGAGGATTTCACCTTGCGGGGGGGTGGACAGAGGGGGGCAGGCTGTGGAGACGGCTGGTGGAGGACACGGGGCTGGTAGTCGGACTGGGGAGCTGCAGGGGGAAGGTGAGGGGAGGGTCCTCTCTCTGGGGCCGGAGGAACCTGGAACACGACAGAGAAACAACGGACAATCGTCTTCAGTGTCAAAGCAGCGACATTTACAGAGAACGCTTGTTCACACGAAACCCTGGAGGTCAGAAACTGAAGAGATCAGTGTGGGGAAGGTACTTTGGTTCCAATGAACACACACAATTATCGTTATTATTCATTCACACACTAAACGTGGCCCCAGAAATGGCCTTAAGTATACACACACACACACACACACTGTGAACTGAATAATTCATCAACACTTCATGTCATTTGCCATCACGACTGTTATTGTTTACGACTGATTTCATGACACATTTGTTTCCAGTGATGTAACTGGTGCCGGTTCTCTTTAAGTAAACCACTGCTCCATGGGACTAGCTCCCGGTAAGAAGAGTCTCTCTAATGGAAATACAAACATTCCACTCTGTCAACTCTGACCTCAAGTGTGTGAAGCTGCTCGTGCTTGTCGTGACCCACATGGAGCTTCTCCCCGTCGTCCTCTGGATGTGGACGTTTCACCGCCCTGGCTTGACTCCCAGCTCCAGGTCCGTCCATCGTCCAGTAGGAACCCTGGAGATCCAGCGTCAGAGTTTGAGCACGGTGTGGACGGAAACATCGGTGTGTATGTCAAACACGTTCACCTTTCCAGGGTCGTTCTGCGGCCGAGGAACTTTCCTGAAGCATTTGTTCAGAGACAGGTTGTGTCGGATGGAGTTCTGTGGACAGCAAGTGACGTGACGTCACGACGTGTTGATGCAAACATCTCTACTACAACATGGGTTTGCACTGCAGCCAACTCTATCGAATCTTTTGTAAATGTTTCATGAATCTTTTATGAATCTTTTGTAACTCTTTAGTGAATGTTTTGTGAATTGTTGGTAATTCTTTTTGTGAATGTGTTGTGAATCTTTTGATTTTTTTTGTGGATCTTTTATGATTTGTTAATCTTTTTTGAGTCTTTTATTTTGTGAATCTTTTGTGAATCCTTTATGAATCTCTTGTGAACCTGCTGTCCAAGCGTACCTTCCATCCTCGACCAGCTCGGCTGTAATAAGGGAAGGTGTCACTGATCCAGGTGTAGATGTCATTCAGACTCAACTTCCTCTCAGGTGCAGCTGCTATCGCCATGGCAATGAGCGTGGCATAGCTGTGAGGGGGTTTCCCTTTCGAGGTAGCAGGGGAGGAAGGGTCCGGCACCGCGGGCAACAAGTCCCCTCTTCTGTCTCTCTTCTTGTCCCTCTCCCCTCCTCCTCCTCCTCTTTCTCGACCCGAGCGCAGGCTGCTGATTCCCAGCTGCGGCAGCCAGTCGATGCTGGTGAGACTGGAGTCCAGCTCGGAGGACATAGTTTGTCTTTGTCTGTCCTGGGACGTCCACAACAGAAGTCACTGGTTTATACGTCTTATCTATTTAGGACACATGCTGCTGTGGATTCGCCTGCGGTTGTAACGTCACACTTCCTGTTCCTGTTACAAACCAGCACTTCACACACACACACACACAAGACACTGGAAACTTCCATACATGTCCTGGACGTGTCGTCTTTCAGCTGTGACGCGTTCACGTCCTTGTTTCCGAACAAGAAGAGTGACTCTCTTACCTCTGACGAGCCACTGGAAGGCCGAGGGCCTCAAAAAACGTTTGTTGTTGTCATCAGACGTGCAAAACTGACAAACCGGTGTGTGTCCTCCTCTTCACATCTCTCCGTTGAGCGTGTTCGCCTCACACAAAGCGGCCAATCACAACTCAGCTCCCTGAAAGTTTGTGTAACTTTGCAGAAACATACACAAAAACCTATCGAGAGTGCTTCCTTTTTCTCTCCCTCCCTCTCGGCTACTCCTCCCTTTCGGCCTGTACATGAATTACATCACTCACTCCACCCCCACGGTGACACGGCTCTCTGCACCCGCCTCTGTGAGCAGGTCCCGCCTCTCCAGTGTACACAGCTGGACCTTCTCAGGCTGCACAGGGAGAACTGGAACACAAGCGCCAGCACCGGTTTCAAACAGCAGCGTCTCTTTATTGACGTTAAGGCTAGTCCACGTCGTCCAAGAACGAGCGGATGGACGTTGCTGCTCCCTACAGGGCGCTGAAGAAGGCCAGGAGGCCGGTGTCAGGGGACGGGTGCGCCAAAAGCTTCTGAATCTGGAAACAGAGTTGATGTGGTTGTATGAGACTGTCGGGGTGAATTGTCAAAGTCACCTGCGAACAACAGAAACGTACCATTCGCTGGTAAAATGTCACAAAGCATTGAGACTACCGGTGCGTTCCACTGGCAGTGGACAGCCGAGTCAGTAACTTGCAATGATGTCATGTGAACTGGTTTCAAAAACATCATAGACAGGAAAATGAACGTTCTTGCGCTGCACTGCAGACGTTTCAAAATCGTACTTACTTAAATCTTACTCGTCATAAAAATGTGTAATTTCTAGTTTTAAAAAATATATACCTTTACACTTAAAATAAGACATATTATCTGAAATTGTTATTTGTTTTTCGACAATATTCACTTGTTTCAAGCAAATTTTTCACAGTTTTCTTATAAGCATAAAAGGAAAAAAAAATCTTGCTCCACTGGCAGATTTTCCTGCTCATTTCAAGTGACAATGTGCTTGATATGAGTGAAATATACAAAAAATAGTACATTTTGACCAGTAATAAAACAAATATTCTTTGATTTGGAATCCTTGTGGTGTTATTCCATGTACAACTACACTGTAACAAAAAAAAGTAAAAAAAACATATATATACAGTTTATAGCTAAACTGCTAATGCAGCTGATACTGAGCACCACCATATTCTGAACGTGGGGTCCTCTGAGTTTTCCTGGTTGGGGGGGCGTTCCATTTGGTAACTTCAAACAACAACAACAACAACAACAACAACAACCGTAATTCTGACTCGGCCTGCAGGAGGAACACACCTCCTTGAAGTTGGGGTGTTTGGCGTCTTGGACCAGCTGCAGCATGACGGCCTCTGTGGTGGTGAGGAACGCGCCGCTCTGCTTCAGTCGGGACAGAGCAAACAAACGGTCCGTCTGGCTGCGGAGGAGGTGTACGCACGTACGTGCAAAAATAATAGTAAAAAAAAAAGAATTCAACCCCCCCTGGAGGTGGTAGGACGGTACAACGCAGCTACCTTCTGGAGGAGACGGCATCAGCCACGATGTGAACCTCCATTCCCTTCTCCAGCAGGTCGTACGCAGTACACTGAGGAGCAGAGAGGGAGCAAAGGTCAGGTCTCAGTCACCCTTTGACCCCGACGGCGTCCTCGGGTGCTACATTTGAGCAAGCATACTTTGGAGTACCGCAAATACGGTATGGAACTATTTGTGCTATCAGAGAACCAGGGAGGAGGAGGAGAACCCGTCGACGGGTTCCTGAAAGCCGACAGCAGCCATGTTGCTGTCATTACGGTAATCCCGTCCTCTCTGTTAACAGAAGCTGCAGAGTAATTACCGTAATGACAGTAGCTTGGATTTGAAGCGCCACTTCTCAGCCTTCTGGAACCGATCCATGTTTTCTCCTTCGTCACATCCGGTAGAGGAACCGAGTGACACTTGTCAGCTTCCAGGAACTGCTTGACGTTTTCTACTAGCACAAATAGCCGCGTAATTACGGTCCTCCAACGGATGCTGGCGTGAAGTGTTAAAGGTGTTAAACTGTTGAGGCTCTCTGATGCACAAAGGTTGAGACATTATTCAGTTGTTTTTATTTTGAAGGAACCGACGTTCCAGCTCTTGTATGAACCATTAACGCTCTGAGATGATGGAATACGTACGGCGATACAAGCGTGTGCCTCTATTCCACACAGTATGGCTTGTTTCGGGTTCCCCAGGGCCTGGAGCTCCTTCTCCACCTCCTCTATCATCATGGTGAACGATGTTTTGGCGTGAGCTTTCAGGTCCGCTGCTCCCAGCTCGGGCACCGTGGGGCCCAGGCCTTTGGGGTACTGCTCCGTCACGATGGGGGGGATGCCCAGAACCCGGCTGGCCTACGGGGAGGGGAAAGGAGGAGAGCAGTGAGGTTTCATCAGAGTCTAAAGTTAATTTGACAGCGGACGTCTGCCGACGCTCACCTGAAGCAATCGAGACGCGTTGCTGACTATGTTGGTGAACTGGAAGATGTTCGGCCTGAACTTCTCTTGCATGTCACACAGGAGGAGCACGGAGTCCTTGGTGGAGAGACGGCCAATTCCTGCCACTGCAGCAGCAGCAACACCACACAAGCAACCATCAACAACCATTACATTTCCTTGCATGAAAAGTCCTGAATAAATAAAATGTACATGTAAGGTCAGTGACTGGATGTCATGATTCCAGTTTGGTGACAAATCACTGCTGCTGTCAGGAAACGGTGGTATTAGTAAACGTAAAAACGTACTGGTAGTGTGTGTACTAGATAATAGAGGAGGAGGAGTGGGCCACAGTTCAAACAGGTTCACTCTGAACTTTCCCGTGTAACGTCACCTGGAAAACAACAGAAAACGTACCAGGTTTACGTCCAGGTGAAAGAGTAAGAATGAGATACACATTCTACCAAATTTGCCGCGTAATTAAATTAAACACATGGGCGATTTATATAAAAATTCGTGTATATAATACGATTTACCTGACCTAGCGTGAAGCTGAGCGGACAGAGAAGTTCAGGGGTCTGTCTTTGCTACTGACGCCCCGCCTTCCAGAAGCATGTTGACCAATAGCATTGCGCTTCTAAGTGATTGACATTTGCTCAGGCCAATGGCGGTTGACTTATCGTCGCGAATCGCATCGCTGACTCGGGTGGGTGGACGCAGCAAAACAAGCTAGTGGTCTTCTGAAGATGTCCGACAATGCCGAGTCTCCGACAGAATCACACAAAGAGGAGACGCAGTCACCGCCAGACGACTCGGCGCCTAATGACGAGAAGAAAAAAAGTGAGAACGCGTAATTCATGAGCACTAAGGTCTCATTTAGCGAACATTGATCATGTGTTTCCGTGTACTGACGCTAATGCTGGAGTTAATTCCGGGTTCCTTACGTGGTAGACACGTGGTATCGATTTCGACCAATAGGATTGCTGTATTTCTCTCTTTTAGCCAATAAGCATTTAGCTTTCTCATATGTCGTACCGCTGTCTTGGGGGAAAACTAAAGCTAATGCTAACGATTGGAACGCTGAATAGGATCTGTTTGCTTCTGACATGTTTTCTTCACACGGGGGTGTTATAGTTTTCTATAATGTAATCTATAGTTTATATCACTCCATGGAGTATGTAGCGCCACTTCTCATTATACAGTAATTAAACTTGTTTAGGATTAGATAGCAAACTAAAGCAAATGACCCATGGTTTATCTGGTATAAAGATCCTTTTTTTTCTTTAACTGTTGGTGGTCGGTTTAACTAGTATCAATGAAGTCTACAGTCCGTCAAGAGATCCAGTAAACTGTCTGTGAGTTAGAATGTCAAATGACAACACCAAAAGGTAGCTGATCTAGCTATCAAATTATTTCATGATATATCATCAAACTATCTGTTTATGCACAACTAACATCTGCATTTCCTGCTTTGACAAGTCAGACTTGATGCTGTGACATTTCAAGCATTCAAACGTTCCAGTCTGAAGCATTTTTACGTTTATCTTCTCCATTTGTGCAGTTGATGTGCTGTTGAAAGCGGTGGGGGACACTCCAATAATGAAAACGAAGAAATGGGCCGTGGACAGGGGAAGAACCGTACTGTCCCTCGCTCAGTTCATCTCCCGTTTCCTCAAGCTCGATGCCAATGAACAGCTGGTACGGCACGAGTTTGTCTGCTGTCTGTGTGTCTGTTCACCAAGAAAGCTTTTACCCATCACTGATTGTTTCCTTTCAGTTCATCTACGTCAACCAGTCTTTTTCTCCCTCACCGGATCAGGAAGTGGGGATCCTTTTTGACGTGAGTAAATAAGATGAGTTGTCAAACACAAGGATTTTCTTTTTCAGAATCATTCTGTGTGTGGAATAGTATGTCAGACAAAGTGATCTCAAGTCAAAAGTCCGTTGAAGAAAACTTCAGTCTTCTTTTGAATAAACCGTGTTTGAATCCTGCAACGTGGCAAAAGGTACAAATATTCCTGCTTTCGGTATGAACACCCAGTGTTACTACTGATTTTGTGTGCAGAGGATATTGTTTGACACTGACATGCTTTTCTAGAGCTGTAATGAAATAGTAAATTACTACTGGTAGTAGCAGCAGGGCTGATGCATGTGGACCAGCAGAGGGCGCCACATGAGGGACGTTCTGTACCTGTGATTCATTGCGTCTAAATGAGAGGAAAATGTCCAAATGAACAGTTTTGAATAAACACACTGTCAAACAAGCCACACCTCTCACTTCTTCCCTGTCACTGTCCAATGACAATATGTTTTTTCTCTCTCTTTCAGTGCTTTGGCAGCGATGGCAAACTGGTTCTACATTACTGTAAATCTCAAGCCTGGGGTTAGCTCCGTTTTAGAACCACCCCCCTACTTATTCTCCGCATCAGAGCTCGCACACTGTTTTTTGCTATTGGTTTGAAAGTTTTCTGTACATGTTGTAAATAAATTATTGAGACTGTGTAAAACTTTTTTTTTTTTGGGGGGGGGGGTCATTCAGCACCCAGAAACACAGGACTAAGCTTGTGCATTCATGAAGGAAAGTCTGTTGACAGTTTAATCCCCTTCACATCATTTATCAAGTTAAAAGTGTGTGTGTGTGTGTGTGTGTGGCGGTAAAGGTGATGGAAGGACGCACCGATGGAACAGGGATGGACAGGAAGAGAGGGTGAACTACAGTAACAGATGGACTTAGAGGGATTACATGATTCAGGATGGGTTTGTGACATAAATTCCCAAGAAAGACGGAAAAGGGAGCAGAGTGGCGTGGAGACAGACACTCGGTCACTATCAGACTAACATCCACGTCCGACTGTTGGCTGGGGGGGATTAAAGAGGGGAGCGCAGCAGAGGTAAGGGTCACTGATGCTCCCCAGTGGAGACAAACACAGGGAGCAGGATGACGCGGCCCAAGATGGAGCAGCTAAATTCAACATCTTCGGGACGGTCTAGATTCAGGACGTGTGAATGAAATGAGAACCAACGCGGGTTTAGACGACGGCAAGAAATGACACGTGGGGTTTGTTTTACTGTTTTAGTTACCTGAAGTTCTCCCTGGTGTACAACAACGGATGAGGAAAGGTCTTTGGTGGGTAGTTTGTTATCAACTGAGCAAAATATCACTATGTGGTGTGCATTGACTTGAATATATTAGAAAGAAAAACTACACCTGTATTACTGTTTTGTTTAAGTGAATGCAGGATGGATGGATGTGGATTTTAATCAGATTCTGAATCTATGTGTCAGTTCATTTAAAATGAAAGGTAGGGGAGGAAAAAAAATCAAATATCGGTGCTGTGGTCTTGGTCCGGCGGAGGTCTTCAGTGGATTAGGCTGCAAACAACTGGCTAACGTGCTGCTGCCAACTTGACTTAAAGATAAAAACACGGAGAATGGAGAATCCAGACAGTAAGATGTAGTCAAATTTGTTAAAAAAAAAACAGAAAAAACATAGCAATTTCCACAAATGTGGACATTTTTGTGGAAGTTTTTTTACAACAAATTTGTGTTGTTCCTTTTTAATTTTAAAGCACCAGTATGAACCTCTCAGTTCTTATCATTCTCATTTTGTGTGACTGTGATAAATATCTTACACTGGCAGACATGTTTGTAGCTTTGTTTGAATGATAAAACAGCAGCATCCACGTTGGTTTATTGAAAGTGTTTTTTGTTTTAACGTTTGTATTTCAGGAGCTGTGTGCCAACAGGGAGACGCCACGAGCCGGCAGAGATGGTCAGAGAGCATTTCACACTCAAACACACCTAAACACAAATGGATTAAAGATTTACAGGGATTACTTGCAGAGAAAAAAGTCATTTCAGTGTGTGGTTTAGATATAATTTGATCCAAAAAACCCGTAATCTTTTGTTTCGCTTCTGCTTGCAATGAGAGTCCAGAGTTTGTGTTCACGAGGAAGCAGGGAAACATGGAGCTGGTCACGTGACAGCAAACCAATTCTGACACATGCGGATGGTTAATTAGACCCGATACTTATTTTCTGAATTTAACATGGGACTCCAGCACACGGCTGAAGCCTGCGGCTGCGATCTCCGCACTGACTGGTCAGAGAAGGTAAATGTCTGCCTGAGGAACCCCAGGGATCCATAGCAGGAAGTCACATTCTGTGTCCTCACGTCTCTCTGTTCTCCCAGTGTGAACCGTCGCCCCCCTAAATCCCCTCTTGGTCATTTTTTTTGTTTTGTCCCATCTGTCCGTTCCCACATGTGTCAACTTCGGAGCGTCTTGTCCCTCTCCCTCCCTTCTCTTCCTCTCTGTTAATCGCCCTGACTCTTCAGCATTGCTTTGTCATCCTCTATCTGCTCTGTTACATCACATTGGTCTTTGCTTTCCATTTAAACCTGGCAGCTCATCACCTCTTAAAGCCACCCAGAAGCATCTGCTCTGCCCTCTTTGCTCCATCTGTAGTCAAACCCACTATCCCGCTAATCTTATTTCCACGTGCAGCCTCCCCGTTCCGTCCCCACTGTGCCTCACCTCTCCCCACCTCCCCCCTCCCTGCTGTGTGGCCATGCTGGAGGGTATGTCCCGTCGCTCCCGCTCCCTGCTCTCCCTGACTTTGACCAGTCTGGCCCTGGCCCTCTCCATCCTGGCTCTCTGCACCTCCTACTGGTGTGAGGGGACTCACAAGGTGGTGAAGCCGCTCTGCCTGTCGCCGGTCAAAATGAAGAACTGTGGTCAGAACAACAGCGAGCCTTACACCACAGGTACTGCGCTCTCACGCCGCCTCTCACCTCAGTGAACTAGACACTTTCTTAGGTACCCTGACACTGTAAACGCTCCTAGTAGGACGCCAACATTCACATGAGCAGCTCTTAGCGTCGGGAACTTCAGGCAGCTCCGAGGCCTTCTGCCTCGACCAGTTCCAGACAGCAGGTTTAGAGAAAACCCTGAGCTTGTTCATCCAGTAACAAGGAAAACTCTGGGAATAATTCAAAAGACATTTGTTCAGATTTCTGTCACGTGATGTGAACGTTTTATGTGAACATTTGTTGAAAATTCAGGGTTTTCATTAACCCTGCTTTGAAAATAAACTGGTTGTATCTCACTGACCTCAACAATGGACTCAACGATCACAGCTGAGTAATCAAACTGTTCAGAAGTCCCATGAACCACTGGATGTTTCCGGAATGTCTCTCTAGGAGGACAGCAGCACATCCTGAGTCCACAATCAGAAGGAGAAATACTTGATAAATCAAATACAAATATTGTAAAATATGATGATGATGATGATGATGACAATGAAGGTTATTATTATTATTGTCATTATTATTATTATTAGTAGTAGTAACAATAATAATAACATGCCACTCCAACTAAAATATAATGAAATAAAATAGTGAAAAATAGAGCAATTACAAAGGGTAAAAATAATACAATTAGCCTGTAAACAGTACAGTTGTAGAATTGAAATCAAATTGAAAGTAAAGATCAAATAGAACAGTGGGTACATGTACAGCAAGTCAGTACAGTGACTGACTCCTTCACCCTTACATGACTTTTGATTTTCCACCCATGTTTCACAACCTTGTTCCGTAAAGAGATCTGTTCCCTCGTGGTGCTCAACCACTGATCAGTGTCTACAAACGGCAGTAAACCTCCATTCATCCACCTGAGGTGCGAGGTTTTCATGTTGGGGCACTGGTGGTTTTAGTGACTTCATGTAACACAGGATTCATCTTTTCAATGTCAACGCACCACAAGTTTACTCCCAGCTCGGGTGTGCCTAATAAAGTGGAGTTTGAACAGAGTGCAGAGTTTACGTTGGATTTTTATTTTTTCAAATTTTCATCTGAAAGGCAACTTTCTGACATCCACGTTCCCTTAAACTTTGTCCTGAAAGTCCTGAATTCCCTGATCTTTGCGGTCTGTCGCCATAGAACAGACAATACCTAGAACTAATCAGTCCCGGTGAATCTCATTGTCCTTGGTCTGGAGGTATTTTACTAATCTCTTTTTGCCCATACTTTAGTCCGACAGAGAAAATTAATTATGGATTAGTTATAATCTGCAGAGTGTCAGAGTAGCTCCCAAAGGTTTATACCGCCATGAAAGTAGTTTTTTACACAGCTTTGTCCCTGCTTTTTATTGCCTCAACAAATATGCTTAATCCACACTGAGATTAACAGACTTTACTGCATAAAGGAATCGTCTTGGATCACTGTGTACTTTGTGCTCTTGCGTAAAAAAATAAGATCCACCTTTGGCCGTGCACAGATTTTTTGTCTTTGTTACCCGTCTAAACGTGATTTATGCACACACGTGGGAGGGCATGTGGCATGTCATCTTTTAGGCAACATGCACACTCTAAAGCCCTTTTTCTTAGCCCCCAAGCCACAAATTTACCTGCTGCAAAAATCCTTTTTCCTAATCAAAATGTCTTATTTCTATTTTTTAAAAAATCTCTTAACAAACTGAAGACAAATCACCAGAAAAAGCAACTTGTTTTTTGACAACTTTCAATTGTTTTAAGCAAGTTTTCACTTAAAAAATCAGCAGAATCTCAGATGACATTTTGAATAAACATTTTCTTTAAAATCTGTCTAAAACAAGTTACTTTTTCAGGTGAATTGTCGTATTTGAAGTGTAAATGCAAGAAATGAGACATTTTGACTGCAAATAAATAGTTCTTCACCCACTTGTCCCCGCCTCAGAGAGTCCCACTCAAAACCCGTTCAACCGCACGCTGTCTCCAGCCAGAAGGGACGAGCTGGCCAAGATCAGGCAGAGGCAGCTGGCCAACGCAGTTCACTACATCTGGGAGACGGGGGAGGACAAGTTCGCGTTCAGATACTTTCACACCGGCTTTTGGGAGAGTTGTGAGAAGCACAGTGACGGTGAGGCCGTAAACATCCTTTTCTACATGAACTCGTTCTTTCCAGCATCCACTGTCCCAGAGTTCTTTAATAAAACCCATCTTTGGATTTTATTCCGCAGGGGAGAAATGTCGCAGCTTCATAGAATTAACTCCTGGGGAAACACAAGGTGAGCGGCTGCTGTTCTGCAACAAATCAGGGACTTTCCTACATGTGCTATGGGGATGTAGTTTGATACAACCACTCAACCTGGCTCTGGAGACAGACATCCCCGTCTATCAAGATTATGCCTATTGGGTGACCAAACACAAATAATGGGGTTGTCAGAACATGACTTTGCAGTTATAAAGATCGGGTGAGAATTAATCATGACGGGGGAGAAGAGAGGGGACAAAGAAATCACAACTTAATGGATGATTGTGAATCCGTTGTGTGTGTTTCAGGTGTGCTCTGGCTGTCCGTTATTTCAGAGTTCACGTACATCGGCCTGTTGGGAATGGGCTTCTTGCTGATGTGGCTGGAGGTTCTGTGCTCCCATAAAGAAATGCACTCGCTGAAAATCAGTGCCTACGCAGCGATCTGTACCGTGCTGTCAGGTGAGAGAGAGCTAGCTGTGTTTCACCTCACCTTCTGTCACCTACGTACGCCGGCGGCGTTCGGTGATTTGCTGTTTTTCGTTGCAGGTCTTCTCGGGATGGTGGCCCACATGATGTACACCACTGTGTTTCAGATGACCGTCATTGTGGGTCCCAAAGACTGGAGGCCTCAGTCGTGGGACTACGGCTGGTCGTTTGCGTAGGTTGACTTTGAATTTATCAGAGGAGGTGATTTTTTTTCAAGGGGGTCCCTGAAAACACATGGAACACAAGACAGCCTAATACTACGTTATACCACCGTCTGGGTGAATACTCTTCTCTGATTGGCTGCAAGCCGCGCGTTCAAACCGTTCAGCTCCAGGTTAACTTTTCTTGTATCCATCCGCGACACAACCAAAGTTTCATTGGCAACCTTAAACAGTGCACAAGAGCGGTTTACAACTGTAACAACAACTGCACATTTGACAAGGAAAACAAGTAAAATTTGAGCATTTCTTTCAACTTGGCTTGAACAAATGGGAGAAAGAAAAAATGGGAGAAAAAAACAAAAAAAAAGACCGCAAACAATGTGTACAATGAAAAGAAATAACAGAAGCAGAGACAAATAAATACTAAATTATTGAATAACAAATTGTGCAACCTTACTGCCTGTTAAAGTACAAGTTAATTAACTCATAAACTGTGTTTATTTCATGTCAAATCGAATCTACACAATTAAATAATCCGGTGGAATTATTTAGTACTAGTGTAGTCGAGAGCGGTAGAAGTTCCGTTCTTTCTCACTGACACGCCGCGTCTAGTTGTTTAAATCTCATGTGCGCGCTCTGCTTCGACAGTCTGGCCTGGGTGTCCTTCAGCTGCTGCATGGGGGCGGCGGTGGTCACGCTCAACTCCTACACCAAGACCATCATCGAGCTGCGGCGCAAACAGAGGCTGCGTCTGGATGAAGCCAGAGCGGCCACTCACGCGCCGTCCTACGAAGAGGTCGTCCCAGGCGGGGGCTTCTACTCCGTCAGCGGCCTGCTACAGTGTCCAGACGGCATGATCGACGTGGCCTGGGCCCCCAACGGCAGTGTGGTTGGAGTGGCCAACGGGGACGTGCCGACGCTGGTTTTAGTCGGGGGCTGTGGGCCGGAGGGGTGTGAAGACTGTGAGAGAGAGATGGATGAGATGGAGGGGACCACGGGCAGAGTGGACTCACCTTGTTAGGAGAGAAGCTCCCCACAACAACTCAAAGGGCTGAAAAACTGTCACATCGACAACGTAAACGCTGGAGGATGTTCCGTTTTTTTTCCTTCACTTGGACGTTCATTGAACAATGACACATATCAAATCCACCCTGCACACACTCTACACACTCACATGCGAGGCTGCAGGTGATTGTCAGTGCCTCAACGTGTGTGTGTGTGTGTCTGCATGTCAGTGCATCACAGTGTGTCAGTGTGTATAAGACGTCATCTCACCGAGGAGACTGAACAGAACGTCGTGAACGTCGCTTGGAGCAAAGACGGACATTGATTATCACTACTGACGTCATCATCATCATCACACTCTGAATCATCTTCATCCTTGAAATATGTTGTTTGTTTTTTTTTTTTAAATTCCTGTAAGTTTCTGCTCATCGAGCGACTCCGACTCTCCGCAAATGCACAGACGAGCCCGCACGAGAGACACATAGAGATCGAGAGATTACAGAGATTTTCAAAAGTCTGCTCGCCGATGTTGAACAGAAGATTATGTGTAAACCAGTAATCCCGAGTTGGATGGAACGACAGGGGGGAAACAGAGTGGCGAGAGAGGGAGGCGAGGGACAGGGACGGGGGTGGAGGAGAGGGAGATGGAGATGGGGGCGGGGGTAGGGGTGCCGGGGGTCAGGATGAAAGTTGGAAAGACATGCTGGCACGCGCGCGCACACACACACACACACACAGAGAACATCACGTTGTCCATCGTCGACATCGACTTCCTTGCGTCTGATTTCAAGTCCACAGTAAACCAACTGACCTTGAATATCTGCAGGTTGCACATGCTGGATCTCCTGTCTGGAGATGAATACAACTTAAAAACACACGTTTGTTTGTCTGACAGGTCAGAGGGAAGATGCACAATAAAAAAGATTTATGAGAAAACCTTTAATTTATTGCATTTATATTACAACACATGAGAGCTAAACTTCATGTACAGTTCTGAATGGAACAGTCGGTGGCGATACATTTTCCATCTTCAGTCTCCGGAACCCAAA
Organism: Aeoliscus strigatus; assembly: GCA_901007665.1. NCBI lineage: Eukaryota > Metazoa > Chordata > Actinopteri > Syngnathiformes > Centriscidae > Aeoliscus > Aeoliscus strigatus. The sequence goes on from CAAKHB010003758.1 coordinate 110,173, forward strand.
ATGTCTCTCTAATCAAACAACAAAACGTGATTCATTACACATGGTCATTTTATATGTCATGTATATTTAAGCATTTAATCTCTGGCAGTGTGATCATACAAACCTGGACTTTTTCTACCTTTTGGCTGTGACTGACTGACTGACTGATTCATTCTGTCTAATCTATTTTACATGATTTCATTGACAAACATTAGTAAAACAATTTGATGAAACTGACTGAAAAGTCAATTGTGACCAAGACACTGGAGAAAAGAATATTTACACAAAGAGGATGATGCAGTTAAAGAGGAGGGAGGATGAGGAACCTAAGTTCAGACGGAGAACCGGGGAAAGAATGAATTTACTAAGACAAAAGATTAGTGTTTGATTGGTTCGTAATGGATAAGACGCATCGCATTTTCATTTTCAATCACTCCCTTGATGAACTCGCCTTCAGCCAGTCGCTCTGGGAGGGAGAGAACACAAACAGTGTGACCGTTAGAACGTGAAGGAACGCAGGAAGTACACAGAAATAAAGTTCAACAAAGGACGTGTTTCAGTCTGATTGTGATTGTGTGTGTGTGTGAGTGAGAGAGAGATACACACACACACACACACACACACATACAGCAGAGTCACTGAAGGTTTCCAACCGTGATGCTGTAATAAATGTGTGTGTGTGTGTGTGTGTGTGTGTGTGTGTGTGTGTGTGTGTGTGTGTGTGCGTGGGGGGGGGGGGG
>CAAKHB010003758.1:124637-138006 GCA_901007665.1 Aeoliscus strigatus
AGATGATAAATGAATGAATAATGATTCCTCAATGATTCCACAATCCCTCCATTAGTCTGCTCTCTTCCCCGGTCAGCTGGTCCCTGGTGCTAACTGTCATCAGCTCAATGAAAGAAGTGAAACACAGCCGACTAATTTTTTTTCTAGAGGTGTAATTCAATGCTGAAAACAGCGGAGGCAAGTGAAATATGAAGGTGCTGGTTTGTGTGTGTCCTACTGCTGGGCTTCATGGAACAGGACCTACTGTAAACACAGTCCATGCCTGTCAAACACTACGCAATGCTCCTTTATAATGTTGCACAATGCTCAAATGAAATACTCTGATCGTAGGAGTCCCAGGAACCCGTCCCAGAGCCCAAATATGTGCCAGTTCTAATGCAGCTCAGACTGCTGGATCAGAGAGACTCCACTGCCAAGGTGAACCCATTTCCATTCCCAGGACCTGGGCTACCTGTGACACCGACTGGATCGCTACCGATACCTTCACCCTAGCATGACTGGATCAGAAAACGTCCAACAGTTCCTGAACGCTGAGAAGTTGCTCTCGGTTCCCCTACCTGGCTCAAACATTCTTCCTCATATTTGTTTTCAGCTCAACTGTGCAGTTGCAGTCCCATCGGAGGTCTCAGGAGAAGCCACGGTGAGTCTGTCGGTATCCCGCGTGAGCTGGCAGCTGTAGTCTCCCTCACTAGAAACCAAACCATTGGTCCGTAATTAGACCCCAGTGGTTTGATGTCACTCATCTCCAAACGTCCTTGTCTACCCAGTGTTCTGTGTGGGTCGTCTCTGGCCCTTCGTCCTGCAGTGACATCACCGTGATAGATCCTGCTCGCTCCAACACAGTACTGGACCAGTTCAGTCTCCCTCCCACTGCTCCCGCCCTCTGCATCTGTGCTGTGCCTCCCGTAGGTCGGTGCCGGTTAACACAACATGTCTGAGATGTCCTCGACCAACTCTCTTATTTCCTGTGGGAGATTTATTCTCCTTCTGGTTTTGTCCTGTCAGGTGACTCCTCAGGAACTGTGTGGATTGGAACTCAGGAAGGAAGGTGATGACTGCTGACTAAGCAGCTGTCTCCACTAACTCAGAGGAAAACTCACAGACAGTGTTTTTTTTCTCTTTTTTTCTCCTTTCTCCAACGGTCTCTTCTGGCAGCATACTGGTGCACGCAGCCTCTGCAGGCAGGAGGCGCTGTCTGCAGTCGGTGTCTCTCTCAGACAGCATCCAGTCGCTCACGTGAGTTTGCTGATTTACATTTCTTAGTCTCCAACGATTGTTTTCATGTCATCCTTCCAACATTTTGAAGCTACTTTTTGTGACGTTCACAGGTATTCTCAGGGTCAAGTCATAGCCGGTTTAGGTGATGGGACTTTAGCGTTCTTTTCAAATAGTTCAGGTAATGTAGCTCACCCAATTTACATATATAGTGCTGTATATTTTTTTAAATCTGTGTTTACTTTATTTAGATATGCACACATATATTTTTACTTCCGCCAAGAAGTTTATGGAGCGTTTATCTGTTTGTCTGTTAACAAAAAACTCAGAAAGTTCTGAACAGATTGGAACACAGGACTTTCTGTCTGGGATAAATAAAGTACTTCTAATTCTGATCAGTGCTGTGGCTTTCAGGTGCCTGGAATCTGCAGTCGCCTGCAGTGATGGCGGTTGGGTCGAAGCCTTTGCAGCCTATTCGCTGCTGCCTTGCTAAAGGCGGACGCCTGTGGGTGGGATATTGGAACAAAATTCACGTGGTCGACGTTGACCACAAGAAAGTGGAGGTAATAAATGTCGGCGGCTGCAGAGTATTGTCTTCAGTTCAGGGTGTCTGTGTATTCACCGCCGCTGTTACTCGTCCCACAGCAGGCCTTTTCCGTCTCAGAGCGCAGCGAGCAGCAGGTCCGTTTCCTCTGTGCGGCCGGCAGCGGCGTGTGGACGTCCTGCCGACTCGACCCCGTCCTTAGGCTGTTTGACTGGGCCACTGGACGCCCGCTGCAGGAAGTGGATTTCACACCTTTAGCCACCAAAATGCTAGGTGCTACATGTTTCTAATAATGGCACTTCTTGATCAACCATGTTTTTATATGGTAAAAAACTCTAGAAGTGGCGATAAATACAGGTGCACCTCAAGAAAATTGTATGAAATTTAAACATTTTCAATACATTTAAAACACAAATTTCTGAATTTTTTTTCTGTTCTAATTCTAATTTTGTTCTAAATTAAAAATCCTGTATCTCAGATTTGACATTTATGGTATTTCAACTGCATAATTGGTCAAAACCTACACAAAATATTATAATATTTTGAGATATAGAGCTGTGGGCCTCAATTCTTGAAAATAAAACCAAAACATTGGTGACAAAAACTGATGTTTTCCATGATATTCTAATTTTGATGCCCATGTACTTAAAATAATTTGACACTCTTAAATGTGACCGTGTCATGTTCAGTGTTTGTTACAAACAAATATTAATAAAACTGTTTTTGTTTAGTTTTCAGTGGGAGCAAGCTATGGAGTGTTTTGGGTCTAGTGTGCTCGTGTTCTTTTAATCGTCATCACCATTCTGAGCGTACTTATCGTAGCATATTGCTGACTTTCCTCATATCGTCCCCTTTTGAAGCAGTTGGTTTCCTTTATGTCATATTACATCAAAAATGTCTTTGCTAACACGTCTCTGCGTCTCTGCAGGCCAGAGCTTCCTGACGCTTTCCCCTCTTCAGATCTCGTCTCTGACCGTCATCTCTGGACGCATGTGGGTGGGCACAGGAGGCGGTGCCGTCTTCTCCATCCCCTTATCGATACGTGAGCGCTTTCGAATATTGACGTGTTCTACTGTCAGGGGGGCATCTATCCAGTATTGATGACATGAATGGATGTCCACAGCATCAGAGGCACTCTCCATCCCGTACTGCTCTCTCGCCTCAGCCCAGCTGTGTTACCACGGACACAGACAAGCCGTCAGATTCATCATTGCCGCCCCTGGTAATGACCTGAATTCTATTAGTCTATTTTCACAAGCTGTACCTGTTTTAAGTGACTCTGATCATCTTTTCTCAGGTTGTTTGATCACCTCCCCTGGCAGCACGGTTACTACCTCTCAGCTCATCCTCAGTGGAGGAGAGGGCTACGTCAACTTCCGCATCGGTGAGTGGAAGGCTGGAAACATTCCAGCAGCGAGACGTCGAAATGTTTTTGGCTTGAGTCGTTTGTGCCGCGTGGTGAATGGCTTTTCAGATTTTGGGAGCGCTTCATGTTTCCTAACCTGTCCACTCTTCTTTTACAGGAGACGACGTGAGCGAAGGGGCGCTTGAGTCATCCCAAGCCACACCTCAGCGGTCTGAACGCAGTCACATGATCATCTGGCAGAATCCCACTCCATCTGTGCCCAGCCCTGCCCTTTGACATCAGACCTCTTTGGATGGACTAAAAGTCCAGAAAGAATGCTCCCGACAGCACCGGAGATGATGCTGTCACGGATCTGAACCAACCAATAAGATGATTCTATTAAAGATAAACAGTATATGATACCTGTTTTACTCTGGTTTACATTGACATGTTCTGTTTGCTGTGACAGCGGTCAAGTTCTTCCTCTGGATCTGGTGCAGTGTAGTTGGTTTCACGGGCATATGGACACTGAAGTGTTTTCGCTCTAGTCAGACAGGCAGCATCTTCCCCGACATCTCAATCATCATCAGGTTCAACTTTGTCCCTAGTGAAAATGAAAGCAGGCGTTGCTCTTGAAACATCTCATGAAATTGGTGACATTTCTTTTGTATTTCATTTGATTTTGCTAATTTTCTGTTTTGTTACCAAGAATTTGATTCTTGTGAGGTGTTATTACAAATACTTGCACACTTTAAAAGTGTTTAAATTATGTACGGTTGTCACAATGTCTGACATTTGCAGTACTTAATTACTTTCAGCACTAAGAAAATATTTATTTGTGTCTTTGGATGTGCTGTCATGTTTTTTTCAATATCTTCAGAAAAAACATGCATTCTATGCAGTATAGAAATTGCTCTTTATGTACATATGCCGATGACATTAGCTCTTATTGTTCATGTTCAGACAGCAGATCTGCATTGTTGATCAACTTGTGCAAACATGATTATAATGAATTAAAACTCCAAATAAGTATTGTAACTTGTATTCTGTATTGTTTTTTGATGCTAGAACAAAATATTGCAGTATCAAACATTTAAAACATTTACAAATGCCTAATACATGACAGTCAGTGTGGTACATGTACAAAATCTTAACAGTTTTCCTTTTGAAAACAACATTGTGTGTGTGTGAGAAGCGGACTGCAACCATTCCCGGCACTCCTTTGCCTCAGGTAGTCCAGCTCACAAACCAGTCAAGGAGTTGTTTGTGTATCAACAGTCATCAGTCATTAGCATGTTTTGTCTCTTTTTACGTGGGGCTGCTGTGAGTCCTGGGGATCCGTATCCTGCGGCTCAGGGATCGGGCAAGGCGGTCCACAGCTCCACCCACAGCGCCCAGCTCCTTCTTGGATGTCAGACCCTCAATGTTGCCGCTGTACCACATTACCCAGCCTGCCAGAGAGAACAGCACCAGTAGAGCTCCCGAATACACCAACAGATCCCCAAAGTCTTGTCCCTTGATCTCCAACGGCGCAAAGACGCCCAACAGCAGGGATATGACACCCAGCAGGTCCATCAGCACGGCAAACACCAGGGCCAGCTTACAGTGGGACAAACCGTCATATTTGGGTGCCATTGCTGCCAGAGAAAGAGAGAGAAGGCAAAGTGTGGTCTGTCTTCAGGACATTTCGGTTTGTATAACAAATATCTATCTAACACAAACGCAACAGTTTATATTGTCTCTATCTATTATATTATCTATGTTGTTTTAAACAGCACCTACAATGCAACCGTTTTTTTTTTCAAATAAAAAAACTAAGAATGTTTTGATATATTTCTGTATATTAGTATTATATTTCTGTATATTTCAGGGGTGCAGTGTGTGTGCTGTGGCTGGAACTTGAATTTCCCGTGGGAATCTCACCAACAAGTTCCTATCAAATCTAATGTATATAATAAATGAACCACACATTCTACTTAATTTGTCAGTTTTAAAAACTACAGTAACTGTACAATTCTGACTTCTGTTTTAAGCTGCTCCTGCCCGTCGTCACGCCTGGTGCCACACCTGTCTGCTCTGTCTGAGGAGACTTCAGTGTCCCGATCACTTCCTTACTAACTTATTGCAAAGAATTCATTATAGCCAACTTACTAACTAACATGTCATGTCCCAACTTTTCAGGGTCTTTTGGAGTACTAAAGTGACAGCAGATGTGAGTGACTTACCCTCGGTCTGTCCACATCGACTCTCAGCCACCAAACGTCCCGGATGAAACCTGACACCTGCACACCTGCTGTACCTGTCCTGCAGCTTTCCTGTGGGCTCGGGACGCGATGCACTCTGTCTATGAACGTATATTCACAGTTAGTAAAAATCAAAACATAAAGTAAATAACCCAGTCACCCGTCCTCAGTCACCCTCAGTCCTCATATTGCATGTAAAAGCATATTCAGTACATCATACTACTGTAAACGGTTCATCTCGTTACGTCATCGTGCCCGGAAATTACGTAATTGTTAAAAAAACGCTGTAATTGTTATTGTTAGCTTGTTAGCTAGCAGTCGCAGTCGGAAAATGGAGATATGACGGAGTAATAACGTCTTATTACATGTACTAGATTGAGTTATTACAAACCTTAAGTGGTATGTACCAATATATGCGCTATATATTAGTAGCACGGTGATCTGTGTCATGTCTACAAATAGAAATTAAGAACCGCTGTGTAGAAAAAAAGAATGTGATTGGAAATTTATTTCTACAGCTAACCAGCATTCTTGCTAACGTAATACAAAGCTAACGCTCTGTTCTCAGCCGTGTTGTTTGCATCGTAGTAGCTGTCCATTGCAAACCAATGTCAGTGAAACGGCGGGTTTCATTTGTAGTTGACAGAATTAACTTTACAGTGGAAAAGTATCCTTGTGTGTGTAATATTACATGAAGTGTGACAAAGCATAAGCTCTGTGTGTTTTACTGCATCTCCTGCACAGTACACTGGTGTGTAGCTTTATATTCTATGCTAGTTTATCAACGTAGTTCCTTAGGAAAGGTCCCTAACTAATTAATCTCCATGTTCTTGGATTGGAGATGGAGGACACAAGCAGGTCTGATGCTGCCTCTTCATCCAAGATCCAATCAGCTTCTCTACACCTGCAGAGTAAGCTCATGAAGTGATTATGATTTTACACCTTTAGTATGAAATTATGATTCACTGCATTTGTGTCCATTTCATGTTTAGCTCCTAAAAACGAGGACACCTATGAAATTGCCATCCCTTTTGAAGAAAGCAACTTTGAGCAGCAAGGTTTTTTCAACCAAAATGATCAGAACTTTGATGGTGAGTGTCAAAAGTGTATTGATGACTTCTGCACAATAATGTGTTTTTTCATGCGCAGTATATAAGTTTTGCTAAACTACCTCTGTTTGTCTCAGAGTCACCACCATCTGCTGGCCCGTCGCCGGTCAACAACTCGTACATGGTGATCACAAACCTACGGACTCAGCTACAGATCTCTCTGGAGAAAAATTCTTGGCTGCAGAAAAGAATTGAAGACCTGGAGGAGGAGAGGGACTTCCTCCGTTGCCAGCTTGACCGCTTTATCTTTTCCACAAAAAGCCAGGGACAAGATCAGAGTCAGGGCCAGTACAGTAACGGTAAGTGCAAAAGACATGTTTGACATGAAGAGCAGAATCAGCGCGTTTGCTACAAACATGTTGCCAAACAAATTCTGACGTTGTGTTTTGTTTTGGTTTTTTTTTCGCAGGTTACGAGTCAAGACGTTTCAATTGGAGGGGACGAAGAGAAGACGAACGTTCAGGTGGTGAATATTTACACATAAGTGAATATTTTTACATAAGCATTTACTGTTAAATTTTGCTTTTAATGGCTAGACATGCTAAACTTCAATGTTAAGCCTGATTTATCCCTCTGCATCAAATCAATGCGGTACCTTCGTGTTGCATACAGCCAGGCCTGGCTACACCTCTCCAGACACAGACCTCCGCTCACAACAGCTGTGATTGAAAGGCTTGTTTTATCACGTGACTCTCCTAGCTCTCTTGGAGCTGCACTACACAGCAGTTTGAGTGTAAAAGTGAGTAGAAAACACCCAGCATAGATCTGGTTTACAGCACTAACAACGTCTGCAGTCAAGAGCCGCTGTTGCTTTAAGCAAATGCGGACAAACACTGGTAATAAGAAAACACGGCGACAAATTGGACGCGGAGTGACAGACAAATTGATGCAGAATTATAAACAGTCACTACAGCATCTTGCATCCTGCATAGGCTGCATCGTAGGCATGTGCGTCAGTTCAAGGCAGAAGTACAAATCAAGCTTTAATGTGTCATATCCGTGCTCAGATTGCAGATTTGAACGCAGAGTTTCTTTCCTCTTACAGAGCAACAGAAGACAGACTCACAGCACTTTCCCTCACGACAGTTTGTCCAACGCAGACCTGGCCCTCCAACAATGGTGCCTTCCAAAAGTCATGTCTCCAATCCCATAACTAATCAGCTGACCTCCATGAACGCTTTGTTTACCTCCACACAATCCCAGGCCCTCTTACACGGCCACAGCACTCCCACTACAACAGCCAGCAGCAGCAGTGGCAGCGGCAGTGGCAGCAGTAACAGTACTACTAGACCATCGATAAGTGAAATGAGTGGACACGGCAATGTAGGTCCAGGTAATAAGACCCTTAATGCACCTAAGATAATTGTGTGGAAAGAAAGTAATTTCACCTTAACGTTTTCTGTGACTTACATACTAAACCTATTCATCGTTTCATCAGATTCTCTTTCACTACTTGGAGAATCTGACGAGTACTTGGAGCATGACAGCTACTTAGAGGAGGAGGATTTAATATCAAGCGAAGACGTCATGCCAGATTCCATGAACAGCAACAGACAACAATTTAAAAGAAGGCGGGTCTTCCGACCCCCTCGGGAGAGGCAAAGAGGTAAGGAAATTTCTTTGCAGAAATTCCATCAACTATCATTACCTGCCGACTGCTCACTCGTTTTGTTTTATTCTAGTAAAAGATGCTGCTGGTGTATTGTTTCGCTACAAGAAGATCCTTCTCACATACCAGCGCCTGAAAAATATGTCGAAAGCCTTTCAAATCCATGGCGTTGACCGCAACACGGTGGCTTCCACGACACCCATCGCTGAGCTGCTGCTCGTGGCTCCAGAGAAGGTGGCAGAGGTGGGAGAGTTTGACCCATCCAAAGAAAAGCTGCTGGACTACGCCCGCCGTTGCTACACCGCGCTGGACGAGGAGACGCTCAGTAGGGTACAGGCCTTGAAAAAGAATAACCTGCTTCTACCCATCTCCTATAGGTTCAGACACTGACAGACAGGAGGCACGTGGATGGAAAATGTCTCAAGACAACAACGGTGGCGCTGGAGTTGGGTTTGCAGCAGCAGACTGGCTGACCTCTGAGGCACTGAGATGCCAGGAGGAATTATTTTTGCTGTCTTTGCCCAGAATTTGACTATATAAACGTAGTTTTCTATCTATACAGGTACACACATTTGTTGAACAAATCCTCACCATCGTCTCTATTGTACCACAGGTGTGGGAACAGCAGACCAACTCATGGCAAACAAAGCGATATGTTACTATGATCCATGAATTTATTTGAAGGTCTGTGAAACACGTTGTTCTCCAGTTCTCCTTAAGTACAAACAAACTTGCTTGTATGATTTATAACCACAGCACCTTGCTGCACTTAAAAGGATTTGAGTGCAATTAAAAAAAAAGTTAGAAAATGTGCTCTAATTGTTCTGTGTGTCTCTGTTGTTTGCGAATCTTTTCTTGGTTCTTTAAACATTTTAACTTAATGAATTTGTGATTGTCACTGTCACTTTGTAACATTTATGAATCTATGAATCACTGAACATGTTTTTATTTTTATTTCTCTACATTTTAACAAGTGAGAATTCTTACATTTTGTTAGATTACTTTTACTTTTTAGGTGCATACATACAAGACACACCTGTGAACTTGTGCTAATATAATAATATATAATAATCTGTTCATTCATTGATCATTGGCCCTGTTTTAACAGCACTGCTGAATTATTTGTACTTTTTTATGAATTATCTGCATTTGAAAACTGTCACTTCTACTGCTTCTGATGAAACACCTTTTGTAAAAAAAAAAAAAAAAGTTCCCAATGATTATAACTGCGCTGACTTGGAATATCATTTCAGTGTCAGCACACAAGCAATTTGCAAAGGTCACAAGCTTGTACACAATTGCTTCTTACTAATCAGCCAAGTGCATGTTGATAAAGGTCTTTGATGGTCAAAAGTTTCTTGTCAGGATTTATAATTCTGAGGCCAACAGACATGTTAATAATGTATGATAATGTAATGTAATGGAGTGAACTACAATGCGTTTTGTACAATTTCAATATCTGACAAGAAAAAATGTATTTCAAAAGACAGATTTGGTACAATCATACAGGTCACTGTGTTTTAAAAACTAATCAGAATGTGTAATTGATGGTGCATAGAAAGATTTACATGCATTTTAAAAATCACCCTCACTTAAAATGCCTGTGATTCACCACCTGTACTATTAATAAAGAAATGTAATTTAATTTGCCACAAGTAACTATTGCCTTCTTCTATTCATTATTTTCTGTCATGTCATCTCACTGTCTCATTATGAAAACGACTTGACATGATAAGGTTGCAAAGATTGCTTTCGTTTTTTGCCTTTGTTTGTAATTCCAACCTACCTCAAGTCCATCATTGTACAAACAAACTGTGTGCAAACGTTGCTTTTAAAAGCTAAAACATGGCTTTAATTTGGTTGGTTTGTTATTTTTCATTTCCCCATTTCATAAAAAACTACAATGAAAACAGGAGAATTAATTCAACCACCTTAACTGTTTAGATTTTAAAATACGTTTCAGTCTGACAATGCGTCCCACGAGATCGGTAATTAGAAAATGAGAAATCAAACTCTGCTGCGAACGCCATTTTTACTCTCACCGGAAACCAGGCAGTCATCAACTTCCGGTGTCACGGAGTATCTGGGAGACGGAGCGAAAAAGCGGGCATACCGAAATCTTCATTGTTTTCGCTCGTCGGAAAACATTGAAAAGCCAATACATTTTGCTTACGCAGTCGAATTACTGCGCCTTTTGGGCCGGTGACGCGCTGTGAATCGTGTTTGTTGTGGGGAAGACTCTCATTCATTCGGCGGTCGTACACGCTAGCTAGCGAGCTGCCACACCAGTGTCTGCAGGAGCAGGCCCTTTCTTCTGGACTTTGCTACAGGCTAACATTAGCGGGCTAACTCAAGCGAACACGTTTTCTTCCCAATGACTTTGCTATTACGGCGGCTGTAGATACCACACTGCTAATGTGTGTGCTGCTCGACATTTTCTGGTAATTGCGTTGTTAGTTGCCTGCATCCTTAAGCTAATTTACTTGAGCTACATCAGCGAGGCACTTGGTTTTGAAGTGTTGCTGACTTTGTTGCTAGCCTTAGCTAGCCCTCGTTAACCGATTAACCGAGCCGCAGAAGGCGTTGTAATCTTAAGCAATGTCGGACTTCGACGAATTTGAAAGGCAACTCTCTGAAAACAAACAAGGTAAGTAAACTAACGTTTATAAAGGTTTTTGTGAAAGTAGCCCCATTGTATAAAAGTATCGCCACCATGTTTGTTAGCCATGGATACGTCTATTTACTGAAACGTTGCCATCGCCGTAGTAGTCATCGGATGCGATGTGAGTGTACCGTTACGGTTGCTAATATAGTAGACTCAGTTTGACCGATGTTAAATAATAAATAGCTTTTAATGTTGCCAAATGCGGAAATCTTAAACTGCATTTACGGTAAATTTGACTAATCTGTTTCTTATACGGGGTTAGGTTATTACATAGCAGTTCCGCTAATGTCAGCTGGTAGGAATCAAAGTTAGCTTTCATTCCTTGCTGCTGTTCCTCCCTGTCGACAATTACAATGCTACTTGTCTTTGTTTTTTGATAATCTCGAACTTTCTAATGCCTTGTCGGTAACGCCACCACTCACCTAAACGGCATTAAGCTCTCTTAACCCACATATGCTTTCACACGCCATACACAATAGCCAGGCAGATTAATCCACAAGCACTATCTGAGCTGGGAACATTAAAAAAATTAAATTTAATATATATATATATATATATATACACTCACACATACACAAAATTAATTATAGATATCCTCATTCATCCTAGGCATAGTTTAGTTATGTGTTACAGTTGTTACCAAGTACATACACAAGTGAGGTTACATGTTTTACCAAAGGATACATAACAATCCCAAATAATTGTTCAATTGCTAGTGATGTATTACATTAAATTTCATTTTGTGGACTGATGTTCACTGTAATCCTCCAGCTGAACGGGACAAAGAGAACCGGCACCACCGCCGCTCCGCTTCCCGCAGCCGCAGCAGAGACAGGAAGAGGAGAAGCAGAGACAGGGACAGACGCAGCAGGGACCGCCGTGGCGATAGTAAGGAGCGCAGGCACCGGCGCAGGTTTGTATCTTTTCAACATGTACACACAAACTAGCAAAAATCCCAAATCATAAATTCCAGTCTAAAGCCGCAGTTATTGTTTTAGACCTGAAAATGAATTGGTATCTGTTTACCACGTTTTTTTTTACCTATTTATAAATGAGAAAAATGAATATTAATTTGCAAGAATAAACAGCAGATTAGTCTTGAGCAATGAAAAGTAACTGTTAGTCATGGTTCAGGTCACAGTGATCCGTATCTCACTCTACAGCCCGGTCAGTTCTAGTGATAACCAAAGAATGCTAAACAGTATTTTCTGGTTTTCATCCTCTTTGAACAGGTCTGGCAGGTCTATGTATCTATTTAGCTGTGGGTACAGACAGATGCAGACTTAGTACTAAGTACTTAGCCACTTTTTAGACTTGCTTATGAAATTAAATTCAAATATCGGTGACATTAAGTGGTCTCCCAATTTGAAGCTATGGTCCTTTATTTGTAGCAGTTTATTTCACTTGTGTTTGTGAATCCTACACTGTATGCACATACTGTCGTATTTTCCCACTTCAATTCTTTTAATCTGATAATTAAAAAAATGAACGAACTCAAGTTGCAATAGTGCACATTCATCCTGATTATATTCACATTCCATGGCAAGTCTAAGTTTGAATCAATTTGACATATTTTCTAAAAATGTTAGATGTTAGATGTTAAATGTTATTTAAGAATCTGCTGCTATCCAAAGACTATTTCATTAGATGGTCTTACAGGATGTGACCTCCAGCGGTCATCCTCTTTGCTTTTCATTGGCTTGCTAATTTAAAATGAGCTTCAAGAGACGTTCTGTAACAGATGTTGAGTGCCTTGTCAGGCTAAAAATGACCCCACCTCCTTTAACTGCCATCTATTTTTGCGGATGTCAGTACTTGTTCAATGTGTCTCAAACGCAGTGCATGGAAGTTAGAGAGATTCTGGGCTTTAAAAGTCCCAAATGACTTGAGCTCCTTAAATACTTGTATTAAACGAGAGTGAGACATATTTATTACTCAAAGACACTTTAATTTTGTGAAGTAGACATGTTGGTAACAATCGTAAATGATTGGAGAGAAATGTGAAATCCTTCCAATGTCATTTCAGCTCACCATCCAGCTACCCCCAGGACAATGCTGGAAGGTAATACAGCAAACTAACACAAAGCTGGTTTTCTGCATTACTTCTGCAACTGCAGTTTAATGTCCTGTCTCTGGTTCTGTGTTATATTTTTTATTTAAATGGCTGGAAGGGGTTTGTCATCCCTTCTGCTTTTACAATCATATCTTATAACTTTGGATCAATGCAGATCCCCTCAAATGTTTCTGATTATTATTGTTTCTTGTTCTTGTATTATTGTTTTTCGATCCATCATCGGATCTAGAAGTTCACTTCTGAGCACCGACTAGATTTCAGTTTTGATATATATTGCCCCCACCCCCCTCTCCCCTCTCTCTTTACTCTGCAGCCGCTCGCCACACCGTGAGAAGAAGAAGAAAGTGAAGAAGTACTGGGATGTCCCTCCCCCGGGTTTTGAACACATCACTCCCATGCAGTACAAAGCCATGCAAGGTAGTGTCCCGCTTCTCCTGCATATCATGTTTTAAGAGTCTTTAACAGTCAACAACCTCACCTGATAGTGTAAGATCAACCTGCTGTTTGAGTTGAGTATATAGTTTGATTCAAGGTTTCTTGTGTTTTCCTTTGCCCACCCCCCCCC
>CAAKHB010003759.1:42680-57216 GCA_901007665.1 Aeoliscus strigatus
ATAACCCATAAACAACCATTTAACAACCTACACACAATCAATACACAACCAATAAACCACAGGGAGAGAAACCACCCATGGTTGGCATGGCGATGATTCCCAGAGTGCGTTGATGTGATGGTTATGGGGGTAGACTGAAAAGTGGACCTGAAATGCATTTCCTGTGGGAAATTTGACCTTTGACATTTTGCGGCTTGTGGACCACGGGTTTAGAAACCACGTATTGTTGGCATGGCGATGATTCCACGAGTGCTTTGATATATAGGTTATGGGGGTAGAGTGAGAAGTGGACCTTAAATGCATTTGCTATGGGAAAATTTGACCTTTGACCTGTAATGGAAATCATGTGTGTAAACAGGCAATGTAGTATTCGGTGTAGTATTTACTGTGGTATTTACCCTGATCCACCTCAGTAGACATTGATCCATTAGACCATATGCTAGTGATGTGTGAACCGTAGATGAACCTATACTGTGTATACCTCGATTACTTACAATGGGGCTCATGGTAAGACGGTCTCATGACCATGAGTGATGCGTGGGCCCCAAACTTCTTATGAACATAAATCCAGTGTGCAGAGGCCTGTTCGCTACATCGTATCTTCTGGAGACCTGCATACCACGCAGGGAGTAAGTGACCTTGCAGTGCAGGTGTTCTCAGGCCCGTTACTCATGTTCTTACGTGCATCATCACACCACCCCTCTCTACTCCCTTGCTGTGCATTAAGTGTGCCATACATTATCCGAGGCGCGCACTCCTGCAGAAGACTTGTTCTCTGTGTGACCTGTGCCTTGAAGCTTCAATAAATAGCTATACGATCATTTCTGGTGAGACAATTTTACAAGATTTCCAAGACAGACCATTCGCTGCTCGGGGGCCACAGGTTGAGACATGGAGGACAGTCACTGACTATGGTTACATGCAGCCAATAACCCTTTTCTAACCATAATATTAGCAATAACCCGGTTGCGCACGGCCCATGTAAACATCAATAACCCCTGTGAAAAACCTAAATATTTGGTCATGTATGCGCCGATCAGGGTCTCCCCATCAAAAAGGAACATGAATTTGTTCTCTGTGCATGTTCAAGGAAACTTGGTCTTTTGAGTCCAGGAACAACGAAAGACATGAAAATCATGGCATTTGCAGATGGTAGAAAGTACCGGGATAGTGAGAAAAAAGGTGAGCGAACAGGCTTAGTACGAATGCAGACCAGATCAAGCACTGCTGGAAGATTACAATGACTCTTGGACTCTTCATCAGCGTTCAGAGACAAAGTCTCTTCTTTCTCCTCAGAACCTTCATTGTCTGGACATTCATCACCTATGTCTGTCTGTCCGTCCCAGGGAGAGGGATCCGTCTTTCTGTGGTTCTCCCTCACGTTTCTGCCTTTTTTTCTCATGTTAAAGGGTTTCTGGACAGTTTGTCCTCACCCTGACTGAGGGTCAAAGGTCAGAGGATGTACTTTTGTACAGACTGTAAAGTCCATGGAGACAATTGTAATTGTGATGTTGTTCCGAAATAATGAAATTGAACTAAATTCACTTGAATTTAACATATAAGCAGTGATTAAGTGGCAAAATACAGAGATATATTTCACATGTAGCAATAGCCAGAAAAGTATAGCGATTTGGTTTTTTGGCCACATCACCCAGCCCTACAGCTGAATGATGCAGACAAAGTTCAACAGTCACAGAGGTTCAGTGAATCCTTAATGCAGCAGAGCGCAGTAATGGGCGATGATATTGATCGTCCTCTGGTGCACTGAGTGCGGTGAACAGACAGATATTTGTAGCCGAGAGGAGGCTTCTGAAGTCTCTGCTCCCAATTCAGACTTTAATTACTCATCGCTCAGAACACAAGTAATAATGAGTCAACTTTGTGAAGTCTGTCAGGTTTGAACATTTTAAAGGTGACTGATGTTTGTACAACACAAGCACAGAGCTGCCTTCTCTCCTGGTGCTTTGGTTTTGTAAAGGATGTACTTGTTCCTTCCATCCTTCATACTTATGCATATAAATTGATTCCTGCTTCAACAGGATGTACATTCAAAGATTTACATCCACTGTCCACCAGCTCAGGTGTGTTGCATCTGTTCTGTTCTTCCAGATGATTCCCTTTCATAAGTATAGCTTCCTCTAAGGGAAGTTGGTCATTGTTAGGTCTCCACTCGGATTTAGGTTGAAAAGGTGGTCTTTGTTTGGATTGTTGTCGGTTAAAGTAGACTTTGAATGCGATCCTTCAGTTGTACATGGCGAGATCTGGTCCTTATGGATTTACATGTGTCTCGATGAAGAGCTTGGGTTGGTTCAAAGGAAAGACCCTCTTGTAGTAATCAATGTTGGACCGGGGTTAGTTGTAGATGAGAGGAGAGATTAATGAATTCTGACTTGTGGTTATGGATGTTGATGGGTCCCCTTCACCACCCCCTTTCACCCCTCTAGAATCTGACATCTGTTCTGCTTGTACATGTGCTGAATAAAAGCTTCTCAAATGTGTGTTCTATAAACATCTGCAGCATGTATCTAACCCCTTCTCTCTGTCTGAGTTCTGGTGCCACCCCCCATCTGCCCCCGTACATGCATTCTTGGACCTTTTCTTATTGTTTATCAGCCTTCACCAGCTGACCTGTTCACTGTTCTCATATGTTCATTGTCTGTGCATGCAACACCTATGTCTGGTCTGTCCGTCCCAGGGAGGGAGATCCCTCTCTCTGTGGTCCTCCCTGAGGTTTCTGCTTGTCTTTCCCCTGTTGTAAGGGTTGTTTTTGGGGGGCAGTTTTTCCTCACCCTGAATGAGGGTTGAGGACAGAGGGTGTAGCAATGTGCGGACTGTAAAGTCCATCGAGACAATTGTAACATTGTGATGTTGGACTATAGAAATAAAGTTCAATTGAACTGGTTCCAGAACGGTTCTCCAGAGAGACCACATGGCTATTCCCGTTCCCAACTTCAGTGGGACAGGAATCCTGGGGTAAGTAGGGTACTTGTGAGAAGATGAGAAGATGAAGTGTCCTTCTGTTTTGTCTAACTTCTCTACATTCATGGAAGGAATGGTCTTAAAACGTGGCTAAAGTCTGAGAGGTAGGCTTCTACATAGGGTGATCTGGAAACTGTAACGCTCCCCATGAAAATTACATTTCCGGTTGTTATTACATTCCACTTCATCTGATTGTCACCACTGTACTCATGGTCATGAAACAGTCAGGGTCTGAAGGGTGTTGTTTGCGTATGTGGGGAGGATACTGTGATGTGAAGGCCATCTTTCTGTTGTTGTGTGACGTGATTCATAAGGCTGTCTTATCAACTGGGGGGGATTATTAGTTGATGAGATTTCATGGGTCCTTTAGCTACATTATTGAGACAGAAAACAAAGTTTGTGTTTGGGACTGCGTCATGTCATAATAAGGTCAACACCTATAATTTTGAACAGCGTTGGCTTTTCTTTAAATGGAAATCTCTTTTCACACCAGGAACATTTCAGACCACGAGACTACTAAGAATTACAACACCCTGCGTGAACGATAAGCAGGAGAGAGTCCTGTTTTCCTGACTGATGTTCTTCATCAGTATATCAGTGTATTGACATGTTGCACGAGCAAGGGTCCACATGTGGTGTTTTATTTTCGGAGGCTCCACTCCTTTCTTTATTTTGAAAACTAAGTCACATTGTTATTTGTTTATTTTCTTATTTATTATTATTTTGTAATTGTATTATTTTTAGACCATGAGCAACTAAGCAAAGAAAATTCAATGTTATTATTATGTATTACATCACTATTATATCCTGATGGTATTATGACAGAGGTGATGAAGGACGTCATGATGAGCTTGATAACTGTAGCTGCAGTTTTTGTTGCTGCTCTTATCAGATTGATACTATTTTTATCTCCTGAGTGAAATTCAATTTAATGCCATTTTCATAGATACTCCTGTTTTTGACTTTATTTTATTTACTTATTATGTCACCCTTTTCTGCTTATTTTTTTATGATGGTAATGGAGTGGGGGAGCCTGGACTGCGTTGGCTTGGGGTATGGGTGGGCAGTGGCTCCAGACCGGGCCCTATGGTGACATGGAGGCTCCTCCAGCCCGGGCGGGTGGTCCCCTGCCCCTTTCACGGTCCCTAATAAATAAATAAGACGATTGAACGCCACTCCTCAGTGGGCAGACTCCCTCCCAAGGGTCGGGGGGTTGTCCAAGCCAGGAAGAGACATATTGGCCAGATCTACAGTGAGCCAGCATCCAACCCGAGGGCCAGGAAGCATCTCAGGGCAAGATGGCCTCTAAAATGAAAAATACATCTAAATAATAAAAAAGACCATAAAATCTGTAACAAAAATAAAATGTGGGCTGGCGGGTTTGGGGGGCTTCACTCACTGCCTTGCTTGTCTCCTGTTGAGGCCTCCGACTGTACTACTGGGGGCCAGATTGGGGGCCCACTAGTTCTCCCTTCCGGTGTCCTGGTCTGGTTCGTCACCTTTCAGGTTTGATTTGTCTAAAATGCATATGTAACTGTTGTTGAAGAAGAACCGTTAAAACTCTGCATCATTTGCTTTATAATCTGTTACCACGCCAAAAAACAACTCTTATGGAGGACAAATCACATTTAATGAACTGTCTGGGAACAGCTCTCTCAGAATATAGTGGGTCCTAATGCAGAATTCATGGTAGTTTGGCTGACCTGGGTGTTCAGCTGCTTTCATTTGGAAAAAAACGATGGGCTCATTGGCTTCAGGGAGAAATCTGTGTGTTTTACAAGGAATTAAACATGGAATCCCCAGTTGTGCAGAAGTACTGTCCACCTGGGCTGGACAAGAGTATATTTATCATTTATCTAATACAATATCTTGCTAAAATGATGGTGTTTTGTTATTTGTTGCTGTTGTCATAGTCAACTGACGTTGTTGTTGTGTTACACTGTTCTGTTGAAATGCATCTCCAGTAAATCACTTCTGTTTTGCCAATAAATGCCCACGTCCCCGACATGGTGGTGCGGTGGTTAGCACCGTTGGTCCCTGGTTCGCTTCCTAACCTGGGATCTTTCTATGTGGAGTTTGCATGCTATCCCCGTGTCTGCGTGGGTTCTCTCCGGGTACTCCGGGTTCCTCCCACCTCCAAAAGCATGCTGAGGTTAATTGGTCACTCTAAATTGTCCTTAGGTGTGAGTGTGTGTGTGAGTGGTTGTCTGTCTATCATGTGGCCCTGCGATGAGCTGGCCAGGGTGTAGCTGGGATAGGCTCCAGCACACCCGTGACCCGTAACTGGATTAAGCGGCAGAAAATGAAAGAATGAATGCCCATGTCCCTGTATGAGCAAGGTTTTGATAAGTCAGCACATTCCTGCACAGAGCGGAAGAGCGTTCAATAATTTCTGTCTGAAAACATGCCAGAGACACTGGACGTACACTGATAAATGTTACTGCAACACCTCAGCACTGCTCCTCTTTGAAAACAACTTCATCTGCAGCGCCTTTACAACATCTACAGGATGGAGCTCTGACAGCAGCGCGGCGAGAATCACCACACAATCCTGACTGACTGATCCTTCCTGATGGCCTGTGTCAAATAATCCCTCCGCCACACAATGAGCTGTTCAGCTGAGGACATCTGCAGCTCTGAACAGGGCTGTATGTACCCCACCAGAGGAGAAGACCAGTTAGAGGTTGGTGAGACGACAGCCAATTAAACTGGTTGGTAGAACTGTCTTTGCCGCCTCATGAATATTCACCCTGAAACAACGTATTAAGTATATTTTCACTAATCGTCTTTTTGAAATGAATGAAGACTGTGTTCGTAAAACCCCCACCCCACAACATGAGCAGAAAAGCAGTACCCAGACAAGACAAATGGAGTTGTAGGTGGAGCTCAGTCTGTGTTGTTTCACTCAAAAGTGATTATTGATATTCTGTTGGCAAATATGACCATCAGACAACAATTTACACAGAAAACAGCAATTTACATTCATAAAGTGCTCGATCTGCTCAACATCCACAGTTCCATTTGTTGCCGATGACAGGACAAGCGGTGGAGACGGAGCTGAGAAACTGATGGATTGTATCGTTGTTTTTGAGTGTCCGCGTTTGTGTTAGCGGACTGGATGACAAAGCACTTAAACATCTTTGACGTCTTCCAGTGATCTAGTTGGACGGAACCATTTGTACATGGGGACACTAACAGTTAAAACTACACCTGAAATATTTGTCTTTTATTCATTTATTTTGTGAATTCTGTCCTTCAAACAAGTGGGCTTGTGAATTATAAAATGTGTCAAGTGTCATGTGTCAAGCTAATGCCGATATGTTTGTGTCACTGTTGCTGGAGTTTACGTATGTGTAAAACGTATTGTCATGCAGGAATGTGTTCTTTAAATCCAGTACGTAAAGTACTGTACTTAAAATGTGACCACCATCAGACTCCAGTGGCCCGTGTGTGCGTAGAAGAAGACGTGACGCACGCAGCACAATGGATTCATGAAACTGTATATGAACGCTACACATGTCAACGCGTGTGTGTCAGGTTTGGAAGGTCAAAGCAAATGATGATAAAGGAAAGAAAAGATGAAGCATAAAAGAGCACATGTTTTAACAATGGCCCTTGGTGGAGCGGAGGCTGCTGTGCACATGGGATGGGGTATGAGGGGATGCAGAGTCAGAATACCCTTTGAAACATGTCAGGCATGAATCTGATTTAGGACCACATATGGAAGTGGCCTGGGTCTGATTTGAAAAAGATCAGATGTGTGCTGCTCAGACTGTGATAGAAAAATCACATCTCAGAACATGCAATGAACGGAGCCTCAGACTCACATAAAAAGCACCGCTGTTGTCACCAGACAACCTAATGAGAGTCACATACGTTACAGTTTCTCCTAATTAATCTATAATCAGCTGAAAAACAGAACCCAAAGAAAACCTGTGTGTAATTCAATAAATACCACTGACCACACAGCAGGAGCAGGTATGGAATATATGTTACCACGGAAACATTCACATGGCGCAAAATGAGGAGACAGAGAATCCCGATGTGTTTCTAGGAAACATCATGAAGTACTGTACTTTCAGTGCAAACCTCAAACTTTGTGTGGTCAGTGGGTTCAAGGTGTTAATGAACAACTTGTTTCCTGTCACTTCCTCCAGACTGGAACAAACACAGACAGGACAGGACATCTAAAGCCTCATTCATGCTTGTGTGTCCAATCGACGGCGTCAGCCTACGCTGTAGGTACGATGACCTCCAAGGGGGCGACAACTGGCGTTGAACTGTTGTCACTTGACTTTCCAGCTCTCCGAGCGTCACTTTTTGTTCTGTTTTCAACGAGAAAATACTTCACTTGAAGTTAATCTGCAGGTGGTGGTCTAACGTGGAGCGAGGTGGAGGTTTTAACATGGCCGACAAAACTCTCGCTGGTTACCACACACAAAAACAACAAAGTTTTTAAAGTACTGAGAGGAGAAAGGGACGTTCTGGGATTCAATGTTTCTCTTTTCTTCTTCTTCAGTCATTTTTCATGCAGCACCACCACAGGCGAGGGGGTAATACATTATTCAATAGGGCTGGTATGTTTGACAAAGTGCGCTGTGAAAGCGAACTCAGCTGAATGTTGCATCTCCCCCCGATCAAACGAACTCGTCCACCAGACTACAGCTTAGAAAACGTCTTCCTACTAAACAAATCTGCCAATTCATTCTAACAGTGTTGACATATGCAACATGTTTTAGAGAATGAATGTCAGGCCCCAGAGAAACAAAGACATGAGTGCCAAACTGCCCCCCCGACCCCACCCACGCTCCACCTATTCATCCATTCACCCATTCTACAACCATACAAATCTGTAGAATACACTTCATCCATGTCACAAAGGGACCAGCTGATGAAATAAGCAATTCTTCTTCCTCACTCCACTTGTGTTTTACGCCAACGCACACACAGCACAGCACACATGGTGTTTGTGTGAGATGTCTCTCACATCTCTAACGTCAACCAGAGGAGTCCACATACCGTAGGACTCTCAAGCCACAAGCCAACGCTGTAATCCTCTGTTAGCATTCACCTCCCTCCGGTTTTAAAACGAGTGTAGAACAACCAAAATGTATGAACGGCGGTTCCGTCCCCCTTAGTGATGGAAAACAGTTCTTTGACTGAATCACTAGAGACCGTTCATTGACAAGATTCATTCAGTGCCCCGCTCCTACTCATCGCACTGATCCGTTTAGAAACGCACCAGTTCTTAATAGTTTCAACCGATATAGAGTTTAGTATTTTAAACTGCTGGAGATCGCTCAGAGGCTCAAGTTCAGAGGTTAAATAAATCCACATCTCCAGCACACCGGTACGTTCCCTGTGTATCAGTACGTTCAGTCAACTAGTTCCTTCAGTACACGCAGTACGTTCATTGTGCAACAGTTCTTTCAGTGATTTGTTGATGTACCGCTGCACATTGAACTAGTTCATCCAGAACACACTTTGTTTATAGTGCACTTTAAAATGTTTTTTCTTTTTTACAGTGTCTTTTTTACAACAGGTGGTTAGACAAGAGGGTGTAGTAATGTTCAATAAATAACATTGATAATATTGTATTATTATTATTATTTAATTATGTAATATTAAATATTGCACATAAAAAAGAAATGAATCCAGGCTTTCAGTCATGTGAGTTAGATTTATTTCTTTCATGTAATGTAATAAACTTCTTTAGAGTCAGAGTCAGTTTCAGTGAGCGATGAGTGATGTCATTCTGGTAACCCTGAGAAGTTCACTGCTACACTCAGCTCAGATTTTGATTTGATGACGATTCGTTTGAATCGTTTGCGAACTGTTTGCAAGCGACACCTCAGTGGTCCCTGGAGGTTGTACTGAATGGGGAGGCCCAGGTGTCTGTCAACAGACTGGACTGAGATCAATGGGCCTCTGGGTAACAATAACAAGTCCGCTGAGTGTGTGTGTGTGTGTGTGTGTGCTCCACATGCTCCATTTTTTTCTATTTGAGTCTCATGTTTATCAAAGCAGGAAAAAAGGAGCTGCCTTTAATTTTATATGAGAGCAGCAGAATTTCTCTGTGGATGTGGATGCACAGTCACTTTGCTATAATAAGCCAATGGTTGCGTTGGTTGTCAGTGTTTTCTGGCCGTAGACACAGAGATGTGGAGCCCATCTCCATTTCACAGAGCAAACAGCAGCAGAGTGTGTATTGTCAGGTGGTCCTGCAGCCAGTGTGATATTTTCTATAAGAATGGTGGGAATCAGATTTTATGCTGTGAATTATAATTGATCCATAAATTGTTGATTTTTCAAGGACAGCCAGAGCACTGCAAGATGTTCCTTTTGTGCCTGTCAGTAAGATGACATGGCCTGTCCTTGGAGCGGACACACACACACACACACACACACAATTGTTTTGTTCAAGAGGTGTTAATTTGTTTAAATTACTTCACATCCTCTGTATTAATGTCACTAAACGACCAGCCCACAAATAATGCCTCAAACACATCGTATCACATTTTGCTCTATCTCTTTGTCGTGTCTGTGTGTATGTGTGTGAGTCAGATAAAGTCAGATAAACGTTTGCCGATTTTCCACTACACAGTTCCAGCTCTACTCAACTCGACTTGACTCTTTTTTTTTTAATATATATACGACATAAACACACATACGTAGGACATGGAGGCCAATGGTGAACTGGCTGCTCATTTTGCCACCGATAAACCACTGTGGGTCACTGCATCCAGCTCTTTGCAAACTTTCTCACCATACACACACGTCTGGTCTTCACCCATGAATCAAGAACTGTATCACTGCTGCCAGTGAAATGCTGGTGTAAATTCATGCGTTGACAGTAGCCCTCTATCTACCGGCCAATCAGAGCCTGGTAAATCTGTAGATGTCACGTTTCAGCATCGGCTCAGCGCACCCGGAGGAACCAAAAAGAGCAGCTGGTACAGGGATCTATCCCTCAAGGAGACACGGAAAAACACCGCGTAGACTGGAGGTGAGTCAACTTGAGTCGTGCTGCAACCATGTTGTGATCAGGTTCCAGAAATGTAAGTCTTGTCCATCAGGAAGGTGTCAGGAACGTTACCGTGACTGAACTCCATCATTGTCTAGATGGCTCAAGTTCTTTTCAGATATAACTTGACGGTGGTGAAGAAACACAGGCCGGCACACTTGACCCTCGTTTGTTTGCCAAGTCCCGTTTTGTCCTGATTTGTTCTGTGCTGTTTCAGCAGAGATGATGGAAAATCTGCCCTGTGCAAATTGAAAATACTTGGCATTCGTCCACCTGAGTGTTTGCGGCTCCCTTAATACACTTTGGCACCACCGAGGTGAGTACACAGCTGTCTTATTCTGTCAGGCAGCGATCGGTCGCCCTCTGACGGAAGATAAAACCAGCCACAATCAGCGACCAATCTAATGGAATAATGTTTCACATCACGTTATAGAGCTGCTGCTCATGTACTTTTGTGGGTATTCTTTTCTTAGGGCGGTCATCTCTGCGGTGTGATGATCATCATATCACAGCTTGATGAAAACAAAAAGAGCCGGAGGGATAAAACGCCCTGCGGAGTGCGATTACCGACGTCCATCTTCACGCCGAGCCCGGAAGATGTTTGCAAAACCACTGAGCGTGTAAATGGATTCACACATCAAGATCTTTTCACTTCAGTTGTCAGACTCCACTGCCAGGGATTCTCTGGTGATTCTCCATCAAACTGAAACGCCTGAAAAAGTCCAAACTGGGTGGCGGGAGTGTCTACATGGAACCACGCTTCTTCTTTTGTCACTGGTCGTCTTATGTTGGATGTTTAAATATCAGAGGCTGTGAAACACTCTGTCTCAGTAGCTTTGATTCTCACACACACGTACCGGCATACGAGCACACACACACTGTATGTTGTTATAGCTTAATTAGTTTTAACGTGTTAAACTTCAGCTGAAACAAATTTGATTTGGTGATGTTAACAGGTTAACAGGCACATTGACACAGTGCCAGAAACAGTCATGACTTTCCATCCATCACCTGTCCTCCCTCCTCCCTCCTCCTCCCCCGTCCTCTGGTTTAGGCCCAGTTACTTCCAGAACTAACATCAACTCCATCAGCCTCAGCTTCAATTCGAGAACGTTGGTGTGCTAACATGCTAAAGAAGACAGTGACGATGGTAAAAATGATGCCTGTCACCACATCACGATGTTAGCATGATGAGTATGTTTACAAAACTGAAAACGTTCCATGACGTTTAACGTGAATCTATGGGAATAAATCTGGAACACCCTCAAAAGGCGTTTTATTATTGGAGAACATATATTTAGCATGATCTTGAATAAAACAACCAGATTTCATACAATAACACTTGAGAATATTTCTGCTATTCCTCAGTCACATGCATATAGTGCACTACTTACAGCAGGTGTACTGAGGCCACGCCCCCTACCGGCAGTGTGCTTCCTCCCTCACATGCACAGGTGGTTCTAGAACCCTGGACTATTGAAGCCAAACATCTGAGCCTGTGGACGTCATGAGGTCATGTACCTGATGATTTTGTGGTGTAAATATATTTTATGTGTGATATTAACCTGCAAATATCGCATGAGAATGTAGTAGATCGCTAGCTGATAAGCTAAATGCTAAATGTAAGCTAAATTCCCGAGCTGAAACGTTTCCAGAGATTTACCAGAAATATTCCGCCCTTTGCACCCCTGATTACCAGGCGGTTAGCATGCACACAATCTTTACGATTTTCATTGTCTGGGCTGGATTTTCATTTCTGATTACGTTTATTTCATCAAGGTTCAATTGGCGGCTTGAAAACCTGAACCAATATAAGGTCAAAAGTCAGACGGAACGCCGGGTGTCTGCGTCATGGAAACCACTCTCAGTACAATTATTAAATTAATTAAACACAACATCGATAACACAAATCAGGCCAGTATTAAGGTGAATATGGTCTGAATTGAAAATGTATCGCTGGGTTCTCTTTGTGTGGGGTCTCTATATGTAAAAATGCTCTATGTGGGTCACTGGTTATACTGTTGTACAAGTGGCTCTCCCGTGGACTTTGTTCTGCCAACACAGACGGCTCTTGCGACATAAATAGTGAGGATCACTGCACTGCACCGCTATCACACAGTTTCATTTTACAATTCAAACAAACATCAGATGACAGCAGTGTGCTGACAGTGTGTGGGGACTCTGCAAACTGTTCCAATAACACGAGGAGCGACGTATATCTGCTTACTGGGTATTTGAGTGGAAGAGAGTCAAATAACAAACCACATCAGACGTGAAAAAGCCAATGATGGGATCAACATGCTGACTGAGGCTGCCATCAGCCAGCACTCTGAGGCTGTACAGCTAAACTGCAAATTATTAAATTAAATTAAAAAAAAAAAAAAAAAACACATTTAAAAATTAAATAAAGAAACATTGTTCTTTTTTCCAGCTAAACAGTCTCAACATTTCACTCGAGAGGTGTAGAATACAGGGGAGGGAACAGAACCTTTTTTTTTTCAAACATCAGATCTGAGTGGAGGACAAAGCGACACCTGACTAGTCTGAGTGATGGATTAACATTCTCCTGCATCACGCTGTGATTCTGTGATCAGTCATCATTACCGTACTGCAGGAGGGAGAGAGAGAGAGAGAGAGAGAGATTTGGCTTTGATTAATTCTTTGATCACTTTCCAAAAATATCACCCTGACTTTCCCTAATCATCCTAAAGGACCTCATGGAACAGGGGATGACCTTATCCCCTATCCCCCTTATGAATAATTAGCTCCTAGAAGACATATATCACATTTATGTTCCTGATGTAAATATCATGTGGTTTATCAGTTTCTATTTTTCTTACTAACATGTGGACAACAACAGGTCTGTGCATGAATGTGGGAGGGTGTCAGTGGCTCTTTCTTCTCTTTGTCAGCCTCTTCCTTGCTTTAAATCACCCTTACAGGAGGCACCAGGTGTCTAGTGGAGCACATCTATCGAAGCCCTGGTGAATGACATTGCACCAGGCAGGAAAACGGTTCTTACAGTGGAGTTCATACATATGGAAGCGCCGTATAACACTGTAGTTTGTCTCAAAGCTGGACATCGTGAAAAGACCGGGAGCAAACCAAACTCACAAAAAGCCTCTAGAATCTGTCCTGCCGTGCTGGTATCATGACAGTGAAGAAGAAGAACAGGAGAGGTGATTCTGCTGGCTTCAATAGCAGCTGGTGTTCACAGACCATCTCCTTCACACCAACTGCCTCGTCTCACCAGGAATACAATCACCCACCCACGAGGTTCAAAGGACACAATTTAACTGCTGTAGCACAAACGTAATGTCAGGATCTGAGGCTATATCAAAGGGATTGGAGTTAACCCTCTGAGGTTACCTGTCTATAAATGTCTTAGATAGATTTTCTTCGGAGGGAAGTGGCTCAGAAATCGCCGGATTCAGGAGACTCTACCTTCCATGTCTAATTCATTGATACTGTTGTTAGAGGGCGAGATAAGAAACAACCTGAAATTCATGCCGTTGACCTGTCACTGTATGTGGGTCAAAATATCTTGAATAATCAGGAGAAACGTGAGCAGCAGTGTATCTGAGCTCGGTTCGTTCTGGGTATTTTGGTATTAAAAACCTGGACGCTGTACCTCAGACGCTGTAAAACATATGTTCTATATGATGTATGTAATGTACAATATTTGACTGTGAAGATAATATGGCTGCTGAAAAAAAAGACAACACAACGTCCCTCCATCACAGCGCAAGAATCATTTCAAGAAAAAGCAGACGTGACGAGCAAACGTGATTTGTGAAATAATAATCAGCAGTGGAAACTACAAATGTGAGCCTACAAAGAGGAAAACTCATCTGAACACTGTAGCTTTAGGTCCAATTTTCAGTTCAATGGTCAAGTATGGAGGGCTGGGATTGGACCAACAACCAGCTGACTGTCTGAGATTGTGCATGGAATGAGTTAAAGGTACCTTGAGTCCTCCACATTCTGCAGCAGATCCCTGGTCCACTCCAGTAATGTAAATCCCCAAAGCATATTCAGCTCCCCCCCGGATCATCAGACCCAGAGACCGTCCGTCATCCAGAACCAAGTTGACCTGTGACAGACAGCAGAGAATGAATCAAACATTCAGGAACGGCTCAAACAAATACGTGTTCAATAACACTGAAAACGGAACGTGCTGCTTCACCAGGGGCTGTTCAAAGTCAAGTAGTGTAGTTTAGTTGTAGTTTATTCAGTCATGACAACACCAAACCAAACATTGTACACAGTATAGACATTTCACACAAAATCAACAGTCAATGATGTGTCGAAGGACTGAAAAGGTATAGGCCTCCAGAAAAACAAAGAAACAACAAGAGATAATCTCCATCATCACATTTTGAAATGTATGTTGGCATCATTCCAGAAGTTATCTCCAGTAATAGTGACAATCTCCTTTTCATACAGTGAATTTGCAAACACCTCCAAGATTATATGGACTCTCCTGAATTGAAAAGAACCTCTGTGTTGAGTCAGGGAGCTTTTTGGATTTTG